>SJYA01005274.1:3878-20893 GCA_006410615.1 Neotragus moschatus
AAAAAAAAAAATAAAAATTTACTTTGGAAAAAAAAAAAATAAAATAAAAAAAATAAAATTGAGACAATTCTACAAGGTATTCCTTGATCCTGAAAGCCAAGAGCATTGTTGACGTTTGTTTCCAAATTTTATTTTAGTTACAGAACTCTTCGCTTTATTTTTTTGGCTGCACCATGCAGCATGTGGAACTTCCCTGACCAGGGATTGAACCCGTGCCCTCTGCAGTAGAAATCCAGAATCCTAACCTCCGGACCACCAGGAAGTCCCAGAACTTTGCTTTCTAAAGGGAATTGTTTTAAGAACTTTTTGCATGAAGATGTGCTTATCCATGTATCAAGTGTTATAAAGTTTGAGTAATGTTGATCAGATCCTTTTTTCTCACATAAGGAGATAATAAGATTATAAATATGCAGCTATATTGATCTTAACAAATACTGCCAGATGGATGGCTTGGATATATTTTGCTGACAGCTTCATGCTCTGAACTAAAAAATGCTCTGAACTATTAAAGATAATTATTTATTTTAATAAAATGGTAGAGTGAGGGAATTACTGCCAATAGCTT
The DNA here is from genome assembly GCA_006410615.1 of Neotragus moschatus. Classification (NCBI taxonomy): domain Eukaryota; kingdom Metazoa; phylum Chordata; class Mammalia; order Artiodactyla; family Bovidae; genus Neotragus; species Neotragus moschatus. The sequence continues at coordinate 4,444 of SJYA01005274.1, forward strand.
GTTTATTTTTAATATGTACATTTCCATAGAAGCGAATAAGGCTGATATAAAGTGATTTGTGTCACCAGATAAATGGAGGTAGAAGCAAACTCTCTTCAGACTTAATTATATTTTCTGAAATAACACATGTTCAATTGTTAAAGGAGTATATTCAGGGGACTCCCTCAAAGTATATTTACTGAAAACAAAAGTAGGAAAATCTATCCAAGAATGTATTTGCTTTCAATTAAAAATTGGTCTTCCAAATATTAAATTTGTAGCCCATCTGCTTCTGTTTAAACTGGAATCTAATTTGGAAAAGTGTGATGATTTTGTGAGTTTTTAACGGTAATGAAAGCAAAACAGAAAATTGTTTTATCATATAATAGAGGTCATAATTATCCTAGAGGCCTTTTGAATGTCTGCCGAACTACAAAGTCTAAGAAAACCTATTTAAGTGCCCTGGGGTCTTTTCCCAAAATGAAAACGGTTGCTCATCAGATTGTCTGTGTCTACCTGAGGTATCGGTACAGTTGGTTACCCAGTGAGTGTGGGTTGATTTTAATCAGCATGTTCTCTACTTCCATTTAAATTGTTTTTTTTACAAGTGGTATGTAACTGTAAGTTTATATTTATAGATGTTTTATGACTGAGGACAGGATCAGTGAATTTGCTGGATAATAATATTTGCTACTATTTATTGAGCTCTTACCATGTGCCAGGTTAGGTTTACAGGGTGAGAGTTATTTGATGCAGCAAACGAACCTGAAAGGTCAGATTGAATTTATTTAATAATATAAAAGCTGCTGTTCATTGAACTCTTCCTCTGTGCTAGAAGTTGAAGTGGACACTTTATGTTGTATTTCTGATCCTCCTGAGCTGTCTTTGCAGTGAAGGGTCGTAATAGCAGAGGTCTGTCCAAGAGGCCCAGTACTGGAGCGGGTCCTAAGGTCTTTCTACTGAGCAACACTGTCTCTAATTCTCAGGTGCTTTTTGATTCTGCCGGTCAACAGTGCTTTCTTCCCAATTCTCCTACCCATGGCAGTTAGGATGAATTTTGTTCACTAAGGCTTTAGACCATTTTGGGAAACAGTCTGGCTCAGTAATACTCAGTCTTAAATGAATGCTGTGTCATTTCCTTGAAGTAGCTTGGATTTACAGTTTCCTTTTATTTGTTGTGATAGATTGCTCCAGTCAACTTATAAACTGTTAGGCTGATTCAAAGGTTGAGGGTAGGGCTTAGAAGTAAATGGGGAGGAGGAGGTTTCATTAGCCTTTCCCTAAATTATTGCTATAATCTCCCTTCATGAAGTTTATTATAAATGATTGATTATAGACAAGATTGTTGCTAAGAAAACTAGTTTCTTTAGAGTCATGTTATTCTGCTTTATTGGAAATGAGTTAACTAAGCCTCTAACTTTATAAGGCTGTTTCCCTCTTTGGTTCCCAGCCATTTCTAACATTCATTTCCTGGCTGATGGTACTCAGAATATTTAATGTAACTTTCTATTTGGTATTGGACTGCCTCTTAAACAGTTTCTTTTTTACTTTCTTTGCATCGATGATCCCGTGAATGAGAAGCCTCTTTGTTTCTCCAACTCTGCAGTCATCATCTCTCACGGCTAGTCTTAAAAGGCTAAATCAGTGAAACTAAGTGTGCCTTTGGTTTTGGGGTTTTAGTGAGATGGTGTTTGAGTTTCCATTCTGTTTTTAATCTCAACCAAGGTGTTGTAAGTGTGTCTCATTAATCAGGAAAAGGTGTTGGAAATAGGTCTTTTCTGGGAAGGTAGTGAGCAGATAATGTGCTTCTTAAGTGGTTATCGTATTAGCTCCTCTCAGGCAGGAGCTTTGGGATCTACCTAGATCTTGTCTAATTCTCATTTTTTTCTTTTTTGAAGTCCATGCTTTCTATAGATTAAAATTAACTGAGGCATGAATTTTCTATCCTTGCAGATTCCATCCTGATACAAATAGGGCCACTGTCTGCCATTGCCATTGTGATTTGGTACAAAATGCTAGGCGGTCCTTTCCTCTGTTAGCAGAGAATTTATATGTAATAATAAGTCTGATTATTCTTGGAGGCTTATGTTCTTTGTTGCACAATTTAACCTGCTTATTGAAGCTCCGTGACAGTCAAACATGGTCAGGTAAATAAGTCTCCTTTTGGTTTGCAGTAGGATGAACCTTTAGAGTCTGGACAGTTAGAGGATGACTGCTTCAGGGAACTATTTTCCCCTGTCAACTCAGAATTTGTTAAACACCGAACAAGAGTAAAGTAAAAAAAATTTTTTTGGAGTGGATGAGGTTGTTTTTAAAGTTTGCTACAGTCTTTTTGCCCTGTTACAAGGGATATGAGAGCTTAGTTCCCCAACCAGGGATCAAATCCGTGCCCCCTGCAGTGAAAGTGTGGACTCTTAACCCCTGGACCCCCAGGAAAGTCCTATATATTTTTTTCTTTCTCAAATAATGTATCTTAAACATGATTTATTAGTAGTATAATGTTGGTTACTGTGTACCCTAAGAAAGTGATGTTTAACAGCTGACTTTGGTGTGACATGTCATTATTTACAAGCATTTCACCTACTTTACCAGTTAATCTACCCAGGAATAATATGATTATGGTTTATTAATCATATGAAACTGGTGGCAGTAACCCTATTTAACATGTTAAAAGGTTGAGCCTACAGAGTAAGTTGCTCAGGGTGGTTCAGCTGAGCACCAAAGTTGGAACCCAGACTCAGATCCCCAGTCAAGAGCTTTCTTGGCTACTCTTTCTGGGTTGGCCTGCCCTCAATGCCTTGAAGTTGCACTATCGTTTGTTTACCAGATAAAATTCTGAGCTGTAATCAAGCTGTTTAAAATAAAAGTTTTCTGTACCTCACCCAAACAGCCCTGTAATAGCTAGTCCGCCCTTATCCTACAGCAGTGTCTTGCAGCCAAGGTGCCTTTTATGTTTTGTTGTGTCTTTAGTGATGAGGTAATGTGTATTACAAATGATGTTACTACTAATTAAAATGCTACTGTAAATTATTTATTTAAATTTGTCTTGGGTTCAGGGTTGTTCCTATACGAATGTGGAGTTCGTGAGGATAGGAACTTGTGTACTCCTCTCTCCCTGGTGCCCAGAATAGTGCCTACAGTGTAGTAGGTGTTCAGGAATTACTTGTTGAGTGAATACAACAGTGAGTTTAATTCAATGTCTTGCATTCTAGTGTGTTTCTTGAGTAGGGAAAGAAAGGGAGTTGGGCTTAACCTATAGTCTTCTCTGCTGCTTCTTGGCTTGAGTGCTGTAAACATACACTGATAATAACCACGATGGCTTTGGAAATGGTTGGGGATTTAAAGAAAAAGTTTGCTCATGGAAATGTGAATATGTCTGTGAATCTCAGTTATCACTTATGTGTGTTGAGACATTTGAAATCCAAGTGGTTGTAGACTGCTCCCCCCACCCCCATTTTCCTTGCTGTTAAGTTGTTGGCAGTTGTTTCTCACTGTTTTCTGAATCTATTAATAGCAGCTGCTTTATTCCATTTAAATTTTTTAAAATTAATTAATTTATTTGGCTGTGCTGAGTGTTAGTTGCAGCATGCGGGACCTTTCGTTGAAATGTTTGAATTCCTAGTGAAGGCGTGTGGGATCTAGTTCTCCAACCAGGGGTCAAACCCAGGGCTCCTGCATTGGGAGCACGGAGTCCCAGCCACTGGACCATCAGGGAAATCCCCCATTTTGGTTTTTTAACTTTCAGGTTTGGGCTGGAAAACCATACCTACCAAAAGTATTCAGCATAGATTTAGATGGGCTTGGATCGAGGAAAGCCCCATTGATCAAAGGCGCGGGCTCTGTTAGGTGGCCTTAGACACCTGTTTGGGCTCTGCACAGGCCTTTTCAGTTTCCATTCATGCTAGTCTTTGAATGGGCAAGGTTTTGGAACAGTAGGGCTCTAGACTGGAAAATTGTTAGTGTAGTATACTATTTACAGAAAGAACTTGGGTTGTTAAAATACTGTAGAACATTAGAACTCATGATTTTATTTCTGAAATTAGTTGGACAGCAAAGCTACTTTTTATTGCTTATTAATCACAGTAGCAGTGTGAAATTGAAATGAGCAACATTAAAATTATTTTATGTTGTAAGAATGCAAAAAGCATCTCAAGGTAGGGAATTCTGTTTGTTACTATTGGCCATTTAAAGAAGAGCCACTAGGTAAATGAGACTTGGGAGTTTGAGAGTTAAACTCTTATGTTACCTGAAATCCAGTTCTAAAGAATGATTATGATTTTAGATTTACTAGAGGAATGTGTTTTTTCATATTTTGCAGTTTAATATAAGAATACTCGTGTACAGAGTGCCTTTCTGTAGTTGCATTTGCATCAAGCATATGGTAAGGACATTATGCCCTAAAGTATTAACCAGTAGTTAGAAGAGGGGGCTGCAAATTTAAAGATCAGACTTGTGTGGTTGGAAAATATTTTATGTCTAGATCTTCTTTTTCCTTTTGGCCACACCATGCAGCTTGCAGGATCTTAGGTCCCCGGTGAGCAATCGATTGAGCCCGTGCCCTAAACAGTGAAACAGTGGAGCCCCAACTGCCGGACCGCCAGGGAGTTCCCTTGAGTTTCTTTTAAAAAATTAATTTCCGAGGTATTCATAGTTCGCTTAGCAGGAAGTAATTAAGACTTAAAAAGGAAATTTCTATTGTCTCTTATGTTTGTGTCTGCAAAGTGCTTTGTACCCAGTTAGTTCCCAGACAGTTGTGTCGTCTAGTAGACGCTACAGTGTGCTGCTGCAAGCCTTGACTTCATGCTTTCAGAAACTTCTCTTCTTGTAAACTTTTAGTCTCCCCCAAACTTCAGCAAAATATATCTTTGTTTTCAGAAAAAGATCAACTCTAGTAAAGTACCATGCTTTCTTATTTTCCAGGAGTTTCCTAACCACGTAACCTTTCAGAACTGAACCAAAACGACATTGTTGCTGAAGCACTTGTTTTTAAGGTATGCATAATTTGGCTCTATAATTTCAGGCTTGTTCATAATCTTTAATGTTTTTTAATTCTTTGGTGATTTATATGGAAAATGGCTTTTACTTCTGGCTATAATTTTAGAGAAACAGAAGAAACTTTATGCAGTTTGATTTCGTTTTACTCTTGGGATTTAATTCGAAAGTAAATACAGGGAAAATTGTTGAAATGATGTAAAACCTTCTCGCCAGCCCTACCATGTACTTTAAATGTAGAGACATGAAAACTGACCACTGAAGTGGCATTAAACATAGCATCTTGGTCATAGAAACTTTAGTTTGCCTTTGATTTAGAGGTTTATTTAGAGATTTGCCTTTGATTTTTGCTAAACTTGGTTTTTAAGCTGGTGGGAATAATTCGGCATCATTTTCTATTGTGAATGAAAATAAATTCCATTTCTCACTGGCTGCTTTTGATTGTCTCAACCAAAAAAGATTTACAGTAAGCGTGTTCAGGATTTTACAGTCCTCGATCAGGACACTGCAAAACACACTGCGAGGACCGACCCTGCTTCGTGCTCTGTAGCAGTCTCCCTGTAAGAGCTGGAAGCCCATCATCACAGCCTCTCTCTGAGGTGGCGGTTAGGAGGCAAGGGAGCCCTTGCTTTCCTCGGGAATGGGGAAATTGATGCAAAAGAAACGAAGTTATACAAAGCCCAGGGAAATGGGTATATAGGCACTCATCACACTGAATTTGTAAAATGCTTTTCTTTTCAAAGAACTGAGTAGCTGTTACAGTGCCTCAGGATTCCTTCAGGGTTGTAGCTTTCAGATCACTACAACTGAGGCTTTGTCAAAGAGCCTGTACCTGGTGCTTTGGGCAAACTGAGGCAAGCAAGCAATGGATTGCCAGGAGTTGGACATATAATTGCTGTCTGTAGAACTGAAAGCTACAACTCAGAAGTTTGATCTGATTTAACATTGTTGGTTGCTGTTTAGCAGCAAAGGGCTTCCCAGGTGGCTCAGTGGTAAATAATCCACCTACCAATGCAGGAGACATGGGTTCAGGAGACTGGGTTGGGAAGGTCCCCTGGAGAAGGAAATGGCAACCCACTTCAGTGTTCTTGTCTAGAAAATTACATGGTCAGAGAAGTCTGGTGGGCTGCAGTCTGTGAAGTTATAAAGAGGTGGACACAGCTGAGCACACACTTAACAGCAAGGCTGGTTTCTTAGAAACGTAAGTCTTGGCACTGGTCCGTTTTGCCTGAACATGATGGTAAATGCTGTCGTGTTTCTAGGTAGATGGCACAGGGCTACAGTCTACAATTTCTCTTCTCTGGAAGGAAAAGCCAATTAATGGAGTTGAACCAAGCCCCTTCTTATTCAAGATATGGTACACAGTACTACTCTTAAAAATCTCCAGCGAATCACAGATGGATATTCATTTTGATTTAAAAACACTTCCATTTTGGGAATGCCCTGGTGGTCCAGTGGTTAGAATTCCTTGCTTTCACTACTGAGGGTCTGGTTCAGTTGCTGGTCGGTGAATTATAGAAGATCCCACAAGTTGTGCTGAATAGCCAAAAAAAACATACCGACCTCTCAAACCCACTTCCGTATTTACAAAAGTAATGTATTTGTGTTATTTTTAAGAGTTTCTTCTAGAAGAAGGGAGATTGGTGGGGTGGGGAGCTCTTGATAAGGTTTCAAGCCTAGAAAAGAAAGATTTGTAACTTGCTAGGCTGCAGAAGGAAATCTTTTTTTTTTTTCACTTTAGCGTAGGGTATGGTGTGATAGCTTTTCTGTGATAAACAATTAATAATGAATTCTCTTTTAGGAAGTATTTGTTTAAGTGGACTACCCAGTGGTTACTTTTGTGTGGAAAGAAAGTTGTCCATTGCCCACGTGGCATTGGGCCAACTGTGTGAGGTGCTGCAGTTAGGCTCTTGTATTGGGTGCAAAGGTCTTCACTAGTCTGGGTTTCCAGGCATTATTTTTCGCTCACTTTATGGTCTTGCAAGTGATTGTGCCTCAGCTTGGCTGTTTGTCCTGTGTCTTTCTCCTGAGCACCAAGTACATTGCTGTCTCTCCTCTTAAGTAGTTCAGTCTTATTTCTTTTGAAGAACCTTTTATTGTTGTGTGATTTGATATATGGGCCTGCTGTTGAACATTATTTGCTTGACGTTGACATTGTCTTTTTGGAAATGATTATGTAGGATGATGAGTGCCGGTTTCTGTGCTTCTGGTGCTCTGCCTGCGGGTGTTCCGATAACCTTTGGAGTCAGTAAAGTGCTGTCCTCGAGGGGGTAGAGGGTAGAGGATGCTGGTGGGGGGAGGTGAAGGTAGGGTGAAGTGGTGGTTGGAGGAGTGAGTTCACTTGCAGAAAACTGTATAACCTCAGTGCAGCTAGAAAGATGTCTGGGAGAAGGATCTTGGAAGTAACCTGCTGGATGTAAGGGAATGATGTGGGTATTTTAGGTATATTTCAAGACTTTTATAGGAAAAGTGGTTTGTTCCTTAACTTTTTGTTGTTGTTGACAAAGTTTCTCTGAGAGTGAAGCCTCAGAAGTTGTAGAGAACAGATTAATAGATGTACAGTTGGTTGCTTAAAGAGCTCTTCTTGTGTCTTTGAGGAAAAGTTTAACAAGTAGTTTCTAGCACTTGAGAATGTACAGTCTGCCATAGAAGAGTTCACATGTAGTAGAGGCTTAATAGATTTTGTTGAATAGTGAATAAATGTATCATAAAATTGCTGTTGGTACTGCTAAAGTTCTGTCATGGTGAAGCACAGATCTTTCGTATCTGTGTACCTGTACTATGTAAGATTTATTAAATTGGCACAGAAGTAATTGTGGTTTCGGATCGTGAATTTTAAATCATTATAACTAGGCTCAAACACATCTTTATTACTCAAAGTAGGGACCATTACAGTCAGCATATTTTTGTCAATGAGAAATAAGTTAGTTTATTCCTGTAGCATAAAAATCCTTGCTTCAGGATTTAACAAACTCATGGAAAGCATTTTGTGCCTCCTGCTGGTTGTGGAAGCGTTTTTCCCTGCAAAAAGTTCTCGAGATGCTTGAGGAAGTGGTAGTCGGTTGGTGAGAGGTCAGGTGAATATGATGGAGGAGGCAAAACTTTGTGGCCCAGTTCGTTCAGCTTTTGAAGTGTCGTGCGACATGCGATTGGATGTTGTGGAAAAGAACTGGGCCCTTTCTGTTGACCGATACCAGCTGCGGGCATTGCAGTTTTTGGTGCATCTCATCAATTTGCTGAACATACTTCTCAGATGTAATGATTTTGCCAGGATTCAGAAAGCTGTAGTGGATCAGCCAGGCAGCAGACCACCAAACGGTGCCCGTGACCTTTCTTTGGTGCAGTTTTGGCTTTGGGAAGTGATTTGGAGCTGCTTCTCAGTCCAGCCCCTGAGCTGGTTGTTACCAGTTGTCATATAAAATGACAACTTTTTTTAATGACACTTTTCGTTGCATGTCACAATCTGATCGAGAAATGATTTGTTGTTAGCGTAGAGCAAGAGAAGATGACACTTCAGAATGATGATTTTTTTGTGTGATTTCCGGTCAGCCCACAAGGCACCCACTTACTGAGTTTTTTCACCCTTCCAATTTGCTTCAAATGCTCAACGGCTGTAGATGGTAGACTTTGAGCTCTTTGCAACCTCTTGTGTAGTTGTAAGAGGATCAGCTTTGATGATTGCTCTCAGTTGGTCATTGTCAACTCCTGATGGCCGTCCACTACACTCATCTTCAAGGCTCTCATCTCCTTTGCAAAACTTCTTGAACTATCATGTATATTCATTAGCAATTCCTGGGCCAAATGCATTGTTGATGTTGTGAGTTGTCTCCACTGCTTTACAACTCATTTTGAACTTGAATTAAAAACCTGCTCGAATTTGCTGTTTGTTTAACATAATTTCCATAGTCTAAATATAAAATTAATAGTAAATAATGTCGTTAGCAAAAAATAAGTGAGAAATATGCATTAAAGTGATATATTAATACAACATAGCCACATTTAAGGATGTATTTCCAGTATCAAATGGCAGAGTTCAACAGAGCAAAATTGCAGTTACTTTTGCACCAACCTAATAATAGAAGCAAGAAGGGGAAATACTTAGTTGCAGTGTTTTGGCTCTTAAAAGCTGGTCCAGAATTGGGATGACTTTTTTCTTTTCTTTTTCTTTCCTTCCTTCTTTTTTTAAAAACATCTTGTTTGGAAACATCACTTACTACAAAGGGGAGAGATGTGTTGATTGCACAGAAGTATGGACACTTTATGTTATGTGTTAATCCTGTTAAAAATGGATATTAGTGATAGAAATGATGTTTTCCCATAATTGCTGAAGTAGGTGTTTGATACTGCAGCAATTTAGCAGTCTGTTAGTTGAAGGGGATTAGTACTAAGCAGTACTGTAGGTGGTTCTGTAAACTGTTTCTAGAAGGATCTGCCTTTTTGTGTATTAAGTCACTCAGGCTGTGCACTCAGTATGGCCCAGTTTTGGTAGATTCATTGCTGAGTTAGGAATGTGCATTTTGTACTTGATCACTTTTTAGCACGTCATGTACAATTTTTCAAAATGCTTTTATAATGTGCCCATATTCCCCTTACTGCAACCCATTAAAAAGTACTTGACACTTGTAAAGTGGAAATTGCCAGGTGAGACTATTTTTTATGAGATTTTTATGTCGCCAGGCCCAAATTAGGATCTGGGGGGACTTGGAATTAGGAATCTTTTAAAAAGAGGTACCCATAACTCTTGTCATTTCACCACTCACAATGTTGTAGTCCTTTATTTGCATTCCATAAATTTAGGATTTGAGAATAAGATGAAAATGGTTTTTTGAGTTGGTATCTCAAGCTCCTCAATTAGGGGAAAAAAATCAGGAGATGAATGGTTCTCATCTGTGCTGGAGGCAGGCGGCAAGGAAACAGCAGAGCACAGGCTTCACAGTCAAGGGTGTTTCCAGCCTCAGGGAAAATTGGAGTCTTTGTGTTTTAAACTTTTCAACCTAATTTTCCCGTGTGTGATATTCTGTTCTTTTGTAAGAAGACTCTAATAAAGCATTTAAATCTCTTTTAAGTCCCTAATTTATCTGATGGAAAACAATGCTTAAAGACAAATGTGAAGGAAAATGTAAGTTTTCATTTAAGGATTTAATCTCAGGATGGTGTAGTGTTGAGCAAAAGGTTCTTAATTTATGCAGAAATAATATCTCTGAAATTCTGTGATTCCCCTGAATGCTTCCATGAACTATATAGATGGCAGTAGTGAAAAGCTCTATTTGTAGCTGCCTGACTTTTCTTAGGGGAAGAGCATCTGTTTGGGTAAAACATTAGCATCAGTATTTCAGAGCCTTTTGAGGTGAAAAGGGGGTTTTCTTTTCCTCTGAGAATGTAAGCTCCTTCCTACATTAGTAAGATTTTATTCTGTGAATGCACATGTATATGCTAGAAGTAGCACCCTTGCTCCTCTACCCGCTGGATACCAGTAGCTTCTCCCATTTCCCAGATGCGATGGCCAAATGATGTCTCCAGATATTGTCAGGTGTCCTTGGGGAGCAAAATTGCCTCTTTAAAACTACTTCTTTAGAATCTGTTTTCGGGCTTAAAGACACATAGAAAAGTTAAATTAGTAAATGACTTAAAATGAGTACTGTGCTGAATTTTTATTGGTCATAGTACAAACTAAAACAATTTTAAAATATAGAGCCTTATTGGGGTTTAAAATATTTTCTATCTGCAGTTTCGAACTACTTATTTCAACCAGTTGTCTAACCCTTCAGGTGTACCTGAGGTTAGCATTTTGGAGGCAGGCTTAATTAATATCCTGTTTGTTTCTTTTCTCAACTTCTAGCAAACCTATGAATTTATGCCTGTCACTGGAAATGCTGGCAGTGGGCCTGCCTTAGAGAAGCTAGCCAACAAAGATCCGTTTGGGCCCCACCCTTTCTAAATTTAGTTCATTCAGTCTCAGACTCTCAAGAGCCACCCAGGACAGAGTTGGGTTGCTTCCCTGGGTTGGGAAGATCCCCTGGAGAAGGAAATGGCACCCCACTCCAGTATTCTTGCCCGGAGAATCCCATGGGTGAAGGAGCCTGGTGGGCTACAGTCCACAGGGTCACAAAGGGTCGCACACGACTGAGTGACTTCACTTTCACTTTCTCAGGGTGCAGATAGACTCTGGAGCAAGCACTGTGCTTTTGGCTTATGTTTGGACTTATGATCTGTGGTTGGTGTTGTGAAGTTGTGAGTACAACTCTCAGTGGTTTTTTTTTTTTTTTGCAGGGGAGGGTAGAAAAATGCCCTCAGGACAGAGTTGAGAGAGAGGGAGAGAATGAGTAAGAGCAGGAGGGGAAGACTGAGAGAGAAATATTTATATTTTGGCAGCTCATTGAACAATGAAAGGTCATAGCTGCCTTCTGAAAGGTTTTGGACTTGTTGCTTGACACTGGCAACTTGTCTCCTAAGACCACTACCCAGATCTTCAGTGCATCTCCTCTGTTATTTTGTTCTGATTTCAAAAGTAGACAGGGAACAACTGTAATGTTGGAGAATTTTGTCGTGTAAGGTAGTATTTATACCTGTTACTAACCAAAGTCATAGTTTAGCCAAGGTGCTTTTGTTTCTGATTTTTGCCTTGTTTTGAGTTTTGTAGTCCTTTTGCTCTCTGCAAAGGGCTTCCCTGGTGGCTTAGAGTGCCTGCAGTGTGGGAGACCAGGATTTGATCCCTGGGTCAGGAAGATCTGGAGAAGGAAATGGCAGCCCACTCCAGTATTCTTGCCTGGACAATCCCACACACAGGAGCCTGGCAGGCTACAGTCCATGGGGTCATAAAGAGTTGGACACGACGAGCAACTTCACTTTTTCACTTTGCTCTCCACAAGGGAGGGTGTTCCAAGACTTAAAGTAACTTATCTGGTCATTCATCTGTTTGTAGAGGTTTGGCTTTAATTAAAAATCATTTTGAGACTTAAAAAAAGTGAAAGTAACAAAAATTACTTTATAGTAGAACTTCTAATTTGTTAGTTTGCTGGTTTATGCCTTGCTTGGCTTTTTCTGTTCTTTGTTGTTTAATGGTTATTTTGGGGTAGTTTTGATCTGCTTAAACATTTTCAGCTTTTTAAACGGTGGCCATGAAAATGAGCAGAACTGTCCTTATTTTTGACTGGTGAAGAAATTTAAATGTATTTAGAATTAATACTTTTGGAACTTATGAGATACAGTAAAAATCTACTCTGCTCTCCCCACAAGCCACACTAGTAAAATCGTCAGCCTGAAATCTGTTCCTCTCTTCTGCATCTTCTCCACTTTTGCTTTTAATAATAAACATACTATAGATTGTTCTTTGCTATTCTGAAGATCCGTGACCATGGTTGTAGGTGCAACAATTCTTGTTTGGAATCAGTAAATAAAGGAGACTATCTCAAACAAATCTTACAGGAGAACAAAGAGGTCTTTTATCATCATAAGGAAAAAGAAATGGCAAAAGTGAGGAATTCTTCTCTTTCTTCAGTCAATTTAAAGGAGAGCTCCAAAGGCACCATTCTGAGCACATGGCCAAAAAACGGAAGCAGTGTTTACATTCACCAGTAATGGTGTTACAGACCCAGTTTACTTTCAGTTTTTTATCATTTTGAGCCCAGAAACCTTTACCATATCCCATATTCAGTGGAAAACCTCTTCATGTTTTTAGTTTGATTTTTTAATGTAGGCTATAGTTTATAATTCTTAATATTCAACAATAAGTATTATTATGCCCTGCTGATTCTCTTTGTAAAATGAACATGCAGGGTATGTGGGTATTTTAAGTCATTTTAAAACACTGTGGGGAAAAAAAAAAAACCACTGAGAAATTCATAAAGCTAGTGAATCTTACTGTACATCACAGTTACAGACTAAACGGGCTGTTTTCATACTTGAATAGGTGACACCAGTTTTTGACTGAGTATTGGCAATTACATATCTCTTCTATAATTTATCTTTTTATTTTCTTTCCCTTACAACTTTCAGGTAGAACTTTAGACTTCATAGCACTGAATTAACCTGCACTGAAAGCTGTTTACCTGCAGTTGTTCACTTTTGTTGAAAGTGACCATGTCTCAAGTTCAAGTGCAAGTTCAGAACCCATCTGCTGCTCTCTCAGGGAGCCAAATACTGAACAAGAACCAGTCTCTTCTCTCTCAGCCTTTGATGAGTATTCCTCCTACTGCTAGCTCTCTGCCCTCTGAAAATGCAGGTAGACCTATTCAAAACTCTGCTTTACCCTCTGCATCTGTTACATCCACCAGTGCAGCTGCAGGTAAGCGTATGATCCAAGTGTCTTCTTTTTCAAATGTTTTCTTAGCCTGTTTTCTGACCTGATAAGTAGATTGCAGATACAGGGAGCTCTTGCACATTTACCTTCAAGAAGCAGGAGGAAGTATACCGCCCACACTTCTTTATTTATACCAGATATAAAACACACTTGATGATATACTGGCTTGATAGAAACCTTTTACAGACTATTTCAAAGTGTAAGGAAGAAAATTGGAAACCAAACTATAAAGCCTACTCTGTTATCAGCTGGTAGCTGGCAGAAAAAAATTGAGCAATAAATACCACTTTGGATATTCGTTGTTATATGGGAAAATTCTGCTGTTAAAATGATTTCCCAGAACTGATTTGTAGGTGTAAGTACCCTTTTTGGAGGTCTGTAAGATTTATCCCGAGCAAGGGGACAGCCAGATTTTGGGACGCAAAAGAATGTGTTGGCATTTGCTAATTTTCATTTTGACTAAGTAAGTTTAAGTTGCCATCCAGAGGTAGTTGAGAAATCACAGTGAGGGCCAATGAGAAATTGAACAAAGCAGCAGAGATGTTTAAAAAGGAAGCCCTCAAATTTGAATATTAGGAAAACAAAAATGAAAATATCCATGGATTAGAAAAGACTTCCCTGGGGAAATAACCCTTAAAAACAATATTCTGCTCCCCAGTTCTCCCGCTCTCCTCATCCTAAGTTGCAAAGCCAGTTAAAGAGGGTGTCAGCATAGGTGTCTCTGTATTGGAGTCACCTTGTAATAAACTCTTCTCAGCCCTTAGTGCCTGACATCTCTCCTCCTCCGTCCTCTCGTTTCCTTTACTTTGTATCTCTCTTCTTAGGAGTTTTAGCTTGCCCACTCTCAGCTGCACAGACTCTATCACGCTGCTACCTCTAGACTTCCTTGGACCAGCTCGCCAGATGGCGTTCTTGACTTGTCATAGTCCCCTAGAGGTTTAGTATTCCCCATATTTGCCATTTGAATACCATCTTAATAGGAAATGGCACGGACTAGTTCAGTCCATTTGGGATTTAATTGCTTTCTCTTCTGATGTGTTCTTTTATCCACATTTTGTTGACTTTATAAAACTCCCGCCCTCCAAGACAATTTATTTTACTTACATAATTATTAAAGATAGGTAAAGTCTGAGGATGGCAGCCTCTGGAGATAAGACGAGAAGATGCCCCAGGAAGGAGAGGTTAGCTATTTGGAAAAAGACAGTTGTCGTTTGAGAAATGGTATTGGCATATTGCGTTTTGTGAAATAATGAACAGGGTACAGCTGACAACTGTTGTAGTAACCAGTGTGTGTATGTGTCTCTGCTCAAAAGACCTCCTTGTTAATCCCTCGGTTGTAACAGCAGTCCTTCATCCGATTTCAAATCTTGCTTGCTTGCCATGGTGTAGTTATTCCTCTGACTTCTATTCTCTCTCTTTTGAAGACACACCCCTTCCTAGGTAACCTGACTTCAGCTGGTTCAGAAAAGATCCCAGCTGTGTCTTCAGTTATGTGCCCTCAGTGTGGTTTGCAGTTTTGCATCACTGTTGCTCTAAATCATTAGACATGGCCTTTGTTTTCCCTCTCTTCATAGCCCTGGAGAGCCGCCGTCTCTAACACTGCTAGTTGATGTCAACGCTCTCACATTATTTTTCAGTTCCTCCTAACATGGCACACCCTAAAGAGAAAACCCCAATGTGTCTTGTGAATGAGTTAGCCCGTTTCAACAAGATTCAGCCTGAGTATAAGCTTTTGCGTGAGCAAGGTCCAGCTCACTGTAAGGTAAATATCGTCCATACTGCTTGTGCATTTATAACCCACTAGGAATGTTTTCTTTCTTTTAATACAGTTGCAAGTGGTGCGGTGATTCAAAGCACATTTGAAACTGCTGAGGTTGTTTTAAAGAGATGCAGAAGTGCAGATTTTGGGCGAGTCACTTCTTTTTTCCATCCTTACAGAGTGGGTCAAATAGAAGAGATGCTTCTCTGGGGGATATTTGGCTTTTAAAACTTCAGTTAGTGTGTGGTTGTTCAGGATTCTTAATCAGGACAAGTCCCAAGCACCTGTGAATGGCTTCCTGTGCATTTTCTGGGCGCTGGGCCTCCTGGCTGCAGCCCCGTCTGGCTCCTTTCCTGTTTGTGCACACGTGCATAGGTGCTTAGGTCTGGGCAGCGCAGGGTGAGGAGGTGAATGGGAAGTCAGTGCTGCTTCTTGTTCAGAGTCAGATACAGGGTTTGAATGTGAGAGGCAGAAATTAATCTCCCTGTGAGTACATGGAATTATCTCTGATTTTAGGTACCCTTGTCACTCTCATCTTAGAGGATGAAAGTCTGACTGTAATTTGAATTTTTACTATTCGTTATTCAGGAGTTCAGACTTTTAAGCTTGCTTGATATCTGTGCTAATGTGCTTGGACCCTAAATGTTTGTGTGTCTGGCTTTATCTTTTGCAACTACAGTATGAGATATAAAGAATTTGGCCTATTTCTGATTCTAGCCTTGAAGTAAGATAAAACAGTTTTATAAGGATGAGTTGTTTGTCTCTTTGTGCCTCAGTTTTCCTAACTAGCAAACCTCGAACCTTGAATGATACCAAGTTTCTCTTTTTTCTTGGACTAAAAGTAGCATCAACCACAATCATGAACAGGCCCCATAGGGTAGCGCATTTTGGTTAGTTGCTTTGGAGTCAGGCAGATCTGGGTTTGAATCTTAGCTTCTTACTAACTTGGTGACCTTGTGCAGGTTACTACTTTTTTTGAAACTCCGTTTCCTCATCTGTAAAATGGAAATAATAGCACCTACCAAATAGGTCTATTGTGAGAATATATGTCAAAGTGTGGAGTGCAGTGTCTGGCACGTAGTAAATGCTTGAGAAATGGTAGCTATTACAATTAAGCAATTATACATTTAAGAAAAACCGAAATTTCCCACTCTCATGAAGGTAGTTTTAATATTCTAAAGCATAATTATATTTGAAATATTTCTTTACTTTTAGAAGGTAATTAGCCAGTTCTTTGGTAACTGTTCCATTTCTTCTACAGGATTTTTTTTTGCAGATCTTAACTTTGGGATTCCCTTTATTAACTGTTTTTGGTATTTTTGGAAATATGTACTGCCTCACTTGAACTTTGGTACCTTTTAGGTAATTTGGCTGTGTGTTCAGTCTGTAGCTGCTTTTTTTTTTTTTTTTTTTTTGTCTAC
>SJYA01005275.1:0-26541 GCA_006410615.1 Neotragus moschatus
TCTGCCATAAGGGTGGTGTCATTTGCATATCTGAAGTTATTGATGTTTCTCCCGGCAATCTTGATTCCAACTTGTGCTTCTTCTAGCCCAGTGTTTCTCATTATGTACTCTGCATATAAGTTAAATAAGCAGGGTGACATACAGCCTCAACGTACTCCTTTTCCTATGTGTATGTATATGCACTCCAGTTCGGGAAGGGAGCCAGCAAAACAGGGACCAGTAATTTCACTCAATTGATGAAACAGGTATCAGAGTTGAAAAGGACAATGGAACTATAATTTGTGGAGTTGAGCTACTTGGTTTAGATAATTCCCAGAAAGTAATCACAGATATATAAGTGAGTCATCTTGGAGATTTTAGTTAACTATCAATCTGATTATGCACCCTGAGGCCTAGGAAGCACATATTCCAGGGAAAGAAAAATTACTAGGTAATGTCTAATCAAAAAATTACAAGAGATGACAAAATAATAAGAAAGACCCTTTCTAAATAATAGTGCATTCATCAGAGATTCCCCAAAATCCATACCTAAGAAGTGTAGTTAATTAACTTGAGAGCAAAATCTCTTCTACACCTATTCTAAGAGAGCTTACAAATATACATTTAAAAGTTCAAACTGATCTTCAAGCATTTTATCAGAATAGATTTCAAGTTAAAGAGTATCACAAAATCCAACACTCAACATTGTACAATGTATATATCTGATACCACAAAAAATAAATAAGCAGAGAAATATGATACAAAATCAGGAGAAAAATAATCAATAGGAACATAAACAGAAATGATAAAAATAATAAATGACTTTAATGGAACATAACAGAAATGATAAAAATAATAAATGACTTTAATGGAACAGAAAAGAAGGACATACGAATCTCCAAAAATAAATTCTAAAAGAAAATAGTACACCTGAAATTTAACCACAGTTCAGGTACTATTGAAGAAAAAATTTATTAAACAGAAAACATAAAATATATAAAATAAAGCACAAGAGAAAAAAAGAAAAATGATGACATAAGTGAATATACAGAGGAGTGCTTTACACTGGATCTTTCTCTTTGAGAAGAAATCTTTTGAAATAGAAT
Organism: Neotragus moschatus; assembly: GCA_006410615.1. Classification (NCBI taxonomy): domain Eukaryota; kingdom Metazoa; phylum Chordata; class Mammalia; order Artiodactyla; family Bovidae; genus Neotragus; species Neotragus moschatus. The sequence continues at coordinate 1,086 of SJYA01005275.1, forward strand.
ATGTTTACATGTCTGTTGTTGGTCATTTCTTCTGTGTCTCAAATACTTTAATGTTGGGAGGGTTACTGTTTGAACTAGTGGGTTTCTGCAGGCCCATGGAGATGCCCTGAAAATTTTGATTTTGATGATACATGTTGTTTTCTTGGAAATAAGTTAATATATTGTCTTCCACACACAAAAAAAATAAACAGAAATCATAAAATATATAAAATAAAGCACAAAAGAAAAAAGAAAAATGATGACATAAGTGAATATACATATTCACTGAAAAATTAAACAGACTCTTTCAAACCTAGAACAATATCAAGCATTCAAATATATACATTACTTGAATACAAGAAAGAAAAGGGCATACACAAATAGTGAAGCATAAATACCTGAACACTTTTTAAATTTTCAGTTCAGTTCATTCGCTCAGTCATGTCCAACTCTTTGCAACCCCATGAATCGCAGCACACCAGGCCTCCCTGTCCATCACCAACTCCTGGAGTTCACTCAGACTCACTCACACCCATCGAGTCAGTGATGCCATCCAGCCATCTCATCCTCTGTGGTCCCCTTCTCCTCCTGCCTCCAATCCCTCCCAACATCAGAGTCTTTTCCAGTGAGTCAACTCTTCGAATGAGATGGTCAAAGTACTGTAGTTCCAGCTTTAGCATCATTCCTTCCAAGGAAATCCCAGGGCTGATCTCCTTCCAATGGACTGGTTGGAACTCCTTGCAGTCCAAGGTACTCTGACGGGTCTTCTCCAACACCACAGTTCAAAAGCATCAATTCTTTGGCGCTCAACTTTCTTCACGGTCCAACTCTCAGATCCATACATAACCACTGGAAAAATCATTAAATTTTATGAAAAGTCTAAATACAAAGACTCAGGAACCTCAACAAATTCAGACCAAGATAAACATACAAAACACCACACCAAATCATACAGTATCAAATTACTGAAAGTCAATACTAAAAAAGAAAATCTTAAAACAGCCAGAGGTGAAAAACCCATTTTGTAGAGAAAAATACAAGTATAAAAGAGAAGAACATTGAAAACAAAGAAACAAAACTGCCTTAATTTGCAGAGAGCAGGATTATTTACATTGAAAATGATCCTTTAAATCTACAAAAATACTAAAGAATAAGCTTAGTATTTTGCAAAATACAAGGCCAATAATTCATATCAGTTCTATTTTTATATTTCAGTATCAAATGATTGAACATTTAAAAATTTTAAAATATACCATTTTTGATTGAAACCCAAAACACAAACTACATAGAGACAAAATTAACAATATATCTCAACTAAAATATATACATTTTTGAAGTACTGATAAGCTAAATTAAAACACACAGTAGAACAGTGGTTGCAGGGGCTGGAAGAGGGAGAAACATGGACTTGCTCTTCTACAGGTACAAAGCTTCAGTTATATAAGAAATTATCTTAGTCGGCTCTGGCTGTGGTAACAAAATGCTGTAGGCTAGGTGGCTTAAACAACAAAACATTTCTTCTCACGGTTATGAAGTCTCAGAAGTCAAAGATCACGGTGCTGGTTGATTCAGTGTCTGATGAGCCTCCTTTCCTGGCTTTCAGAATGCTGCCTTTTTTGCTATGTTCTCACATGAGGCCTGACAAGTTACCACAATTATCACATAAGTCATGCTTCACACACTTTTTTACAACTAGTATTTAATGAACACATTATTTATGTAGTTAAATCCCTGGTGGCTCAGATGGTAAAGAATTCACCTGCAATGCAGGAGACCTGGGTTCGATCCCTGGGTTCAGTCCCTGGGTTGGGAAGATCCCCTAGAGAAGGTCATGCAACCCATTCCAGTATTTTGCCTGGAAAATCCCCATAACAGAGGAGCCTGATGGGCTACAGTCCCGACTCGACTAAGCACACCACAGCTACATTAAATAAATTGTAACAAAATTGAAACTCACATTTTTACTTAATCTATTTTCATAATGAATAATAACTACCTGTAGAAATTTTCATAAAGTAATTTTTTATATAATGTTCACCTTTTTATATAAGTATGTTCACTATAAATAAATTAGTAAACATAAGATCACAATGTAGATCCATTTCAACTGTGCAAAAACATGTGTTATTTTGCTTTCGTACAATGTTTTCATTTTTTAAGGTAAAAATATAACTAAAACATATTATAGAGTATATATAATAATATGTAGAAATCTATATAGAATAATATAGATGTCTTCTTATCTATGTGCCCATAATCTAACAATAATTTGGGATTTTGACTAAGGATTTATCATTGTTTTTTCCATGCAAATTAATATTATATAGATATTTGTGTGAATTATTATAGAAGCATGCTTAATGGCTATTTTTCACTTCACGGAAACTTCATTAATGGAACAATTAATGATTTTTAAAATTCCATACTGTTTTATATCCAGACAGCATCAAATTCTTCACTACTATGGATAATGTTGGAATAAACAACTTCATAGTTAAATTGTTGCACACTTTTATAAATATACATTGAAATATATTTCAAGAAATTTGACTCCATGACCATGATTATCTTTATTACAATGAGGTTTAAGATAGCCTTCCAGAAATGTTATCTCAGTTTCAATCTGAAGCAATATCACTTGAACGATTCTAATACCTTATTTCTTTGTAACACTCCATAATGAAGTCATCTTATTTATAGGTAAATCTACCAATTGCAAGAAATAACATATTCCAGCAGATGTCTATATATGCTAAAATATGGATTATTTTCCATTGGATTCATTTCCTTAAGTATTGAAAATATTAAAAACAACACGCAATTAATTTTTCTAGTTTAGTTGTTGCAACAAATTAGTTGTGGAAAATAACCAGAGAGAAGTAATTAATCAATATTAATAAATGCTATCACCTTTGAAAAAATGAATTATCATAATTGACCTTTCTATTCTCTTAAGAATACTGAAATTTTGAACACCATCTTACTAAGAATAGTACCTCCAATGAAATAATTCTATTCACAATTTTGGATAAAGAGATATTTTTTTCCAATAAAATAAAACTTAAGCATCTAAAATAATATAGACTGAAACAAAGTAGATAATACTTTAATATATGCTATTGAAAATTCCTAAATTTCTTGTTATAAATTAGAAGACACATATATCTGCATATATTAATATATTTATTTATAGCTGTATTATCTGAACAATAAAATTATTGTATTATCTAGAGTTCCTTTCCTAATCAGGAAGCAAAATAGAAGATTTGAAAAATCTTATAGAAAAATTCAAAATAAAAATTGAGATAATACCAATATATAACAGTACTAAACATGTTTTGCAAATATTTCATTCTTCGCATTCAAAATTTAAAAGAATAAATTGAAATCCAAACTATTGTTATAAAATAAGAAAGGATATACTACCACCTAGTGGTTAATGGGTTTACTCTAGGGTAATATTTCACCTGCATATATTCTTAGAAACTGTACCTCAGGGGAGGCTGGTGACCAAACATCTTGTACAGTTAAATAACTTTAGTAAATATTTACCAAAAATTACTTGATTATAAAGCATATTATTATATATTTTATATTTTCTTGCTTTCACCTTAAAAATCTGAGCTTTTTTGTAACAAGAATATGAATGGTGAACATGAATGGTGAATATGAATGGTGAATATGAATGGCTGTATAAAAGAATGAAATACTATCTCAATTTAAAAATCCAGTGAAAAGCCGTCTCTATTTTTAGTGAATGAAGTGATTAATTTTTAGAAATCATTAAATATACAAATGTTACATTTAGACTATTATTTTGAGTAAAGAAATACATTTAAATTTTTTAAATACTGGTAGAAATTGAAAATAGCTATATTATAATAACAATCAAATTGAACATTAAACAGTCCATTAATCATTTAAAGGAAAATATTTTAAAGACCATTAGGGACAAAATAATTCAGGAAAAGGAAACAAATAGGAAAATGCTTTCAAGGAATTGATCTACATCTATATTGGTTTCTGCAATGAACTGTGGATGTTTTCCAATTTTTCTCCTTTGCCTTTGTTAGTGCTTCTGTGTAAGGGTGTATGCATGTTTGTGAAAGTGTTTATTTGGTTTTATATAATACTTAACATAATTATTTTATTATAAGATGTCTTCTATTCAGAATTTCTAAGCCATACACATAAGCACTGTATGTGAAGTCATCTGTTTTTTAAAAATCAAAGTAATATCAACTCACTTAACTAAAATTATTACTTTAAATATTTAAATTACATTTTTACCATTTATCCACGGGCTCCATTCAGTTATCTGTGAATTTCAAATTTGAATCATATAATACTGCAGGAGAGAGGTGATGAGGTTTTTTAATAAGGACTCCTTATACAATCACTATTATATCAAGAATCAATATTATGTCACAAAATCCTGGAATACAGAAGTCTTGCTCTTAGGTGGACTGTAGCATTCAATCAGTACCTGGACACTGGTATAAGAAAACAAGAAGTCAGACTTCCTTTTTTTTTTTTCATTAACTCACTAAATACATGATGACTACATTTTAAAGGCATCCAAGGTGCCCTTTAACATGAGAATGCAGCAATGACAAACTGAATTTAACTGGCATAATCTTTGTTCTAAAGAAATTACTTCTTTTTGGAAATCATAGTCACACATAAGAAAAATGTCAGATTAAAAATGGAAAGACTTTAACTTAGGTAAAGAGACAATCATGAAATAGGCAGAAAGCATGGATCCTAGACATCAAGCAAGCATGGAAGTTAAAAAAAAAAAAAATCAGGTATTTTCAAAGGAGAAGGGTAGCATAGGTGAATGAGCAAATATGTCAAGAGATAGGAACCTAATGAGAAGGAGCAGAGGCCAGAAATTGTATGACTCTACAGACCAGATACAAAGTTTACATTTTCTTTGAAGGATTTTTTTTTTTTAAATTTCTGCTTTCATAAATGAGGACAAAATATCAATAAAATAAAAAGATACAGAAAGAGGAGCACATTTGCATGGGAGTGGAGAGGAAGCAAATTCAAAGCAGACAGGTTGAGATGGAAGATGTCTGTGTACATTTTATTAGGCAAAAGGACTATGAATGGAGTGGACAGTGGGTGATTTCATTTAAGCAATTACAGCTGTCAAATAAAAAGACCATATGACTGTAATTTATAGGTTTGTGGCAACTCTACAAGTTTATCAGTGACATTTTCCCACCAGCTTTTGTTCATGTCTTGTCTCTATGTCACATTTCAGTAATTTTGAAAGTATTTCAAACATTTTCCTTATTATAGCATTTGTTATGGTGGTCTGCGATCAGTGATACTATGACCTTTTTTAGCAAGGTTTTGCAATTAAGGTATATACGTCTTTTAGACCTAACAGTCTACAAGTTAGATTTAATAGCGTAAAAGCAATTTTATGCCTAATGTATATAGTACAGTTTGAACCTAACTTCTATAAGCACTAGGAAACCAAAATTCCATGTGATTCACTTTATTGCAATGGTCTGCAACCAATCCTGTAATGTCTCCAAGGTATGCTTACAGTGAGACAATCTAATATTTGTTGTCTTTTAACATGATACAAATAACACACAACAGCAATTATTGAAGTGACATTTTTACACCCTCTTCCCTACACACTTACTCCTCAAAAATATTTATCCTGCATGATATAGAAAAAATCTATAATTTTACTACAGAGAAAAATCCACAGTGTAGACTGATCCATAATGAAATTGACCTCGGCCTATGGAAATAGTAAAAGAAAAACCAAAACAATGAAGTACTGAGAGTAGAGAAAAGGGTTTATTCTGATTTAAAAGAAACAGATGATCAGTACATACCAATTGCAATATATGAATTTTGATGGATGTTAAAACCAAGGAAAATATAGGCAGCACTGAGTCAATTTGGAAATACAAACTGAATATTTGATGATGTGTATAATTAATAAAAATGTTCTCAAGGTGAAAATGGCATCAGTATTCTCACTGTTGGAAAATTCGTGATGAATTATTTGGAGATGATGTGTTATGAAGACTACACTTTATACAGAGTGGGTTCAAGAAACAACAAAGAAGTGTACACAATTTGAAGAGTTTGGATGTATGCAAATGTCCATGAACCCAGCAGGGGAATCAAAGTAAAAAACATATTTATTACCTGTAAAACATTGCTTGGGTTTCTTTTCTTTTTTTTTTTAATTTGGTTAGCACACTTAACGTGATATCTACCTATCAACAAAATGAAAAGGCAACTTACTGAATAGAAGAATGTATTTCCATATCATATATCTGATAAGGGGTTAATATCCAAGCTGTATAAAAATGATCAAATTCATATTATTAGATATAAAAATACAAGCAATCCAATAAAAATGGATAGGAAATCTGAATGGATAATTTTTCCAAAGAAAATATACAGATGGCCAACAGATACATGAAATGATGCTCAACATTGCTAATTATCAGGAAAATGCAAACCAAAATCATCATAAGATAACACGTCGCACCTGTTGGAATGTTTATTAGCAAAAAGATAAGAAATAACAAGTGTTGGCAAGGATATGGAGAAAAGGAATCCTTGTGCACTGTTGGTGGAAATGTAAACTGATGCAGCCACTATGGAAAACAGTATGTAGCTTCCTCAGAAAAATAAAAATAGAGGTACCATATGATCAAGAAATTCCAATTTGGGGTACTTATCCAAGAAATATAACACACTCACATGAAAACATGCCCTCACATGTTCACTGGAGCATTATGTTCAATAGCCAAAAATGAAACAACACAAGTGTCCATCCACAGATGAATGGATGAAATGATGTATGTGTGTGTGTATATACATATATAGAGTATGCATGTATGCTTACATATATATATATTCATGTACATAAAATAGACTATTATTAAATCATAAACATAATGAAATTCTGTCATTTGTCAACACGTACGGGCCTTGAGGGCACTATGCTAAGTGAAATAAGTCAGATAGAGAAAGAAAAATACCATATAGTATCACTTATATGTGAAATATAAACAAACACACAAAGCTTACTACCAGAGGCAAGCAGAGCATGTGGTTGTTGGGCTGAATTTGGGTGTGAAACAGGTGAAGGGAGTCAAAATGTACAGTCATCCAGCTGGAAGTCATGAGGGTAAAATATACCACTTGGCAACGGTAGTTAAAAAATACTCCATTGCATATCTGAAAGTTGCTGAGAGTAGATTTGAAAGTTATCACCACAGGAAAAAAAAAATTCTATGTATAAATAAAACGGGACCTTCTCAACAATTTCTTGTACTGTATGATCCAGTATTGTTGATTATGAGCACTGTGCTGTACATTGTATCTCTAGAACTAGTTCATCTTACATTACTGAAACTATATTGATTGAACATTGGTGTAGTTTCTCCCCATTTCTCCCTCCCAGTGGTTTCTGGGAGTCATTGTTCTGTTTGCTTATTATTTGAATATTTTAGGTTTCTCATACAAGTAATATCATGTAATTTTTATCCTTCTGTCCCTGCTTTATTTCACTTAACATAGTCCTCCCACTATATGCGTTCAGTTCAGTCGCTCAGTCGTGTCTGACTCTTTGCGACCCCATGAATCATAGCATGCCAGGCCTCCCTGTCCATCACCAACTCCTGGAGTTCACTCAGACTCACCTCCATCGAGTCAGTCATGCCATCCAGTCATTTCGTCCTCTGTCGTCCCCTTCTCCTCCTGCCCCCAATCCCTCCCAGCATCAAAGTCTTTTCCAGTGAGTCAACTCTTCACATGACATGGCCAAAGTACTGGAGTTTCAGCTTTAGCATCATTCCTTTCAAAGAAATCCCAGAGTTGATCTCCTTCAGAATGGACTGGTTGGATCTCCTTGCAGTCCAAGGGACTCTAAAGAGTCTTCTCCAACACTACTGTTATATNGTAGTTTCTCCCCATTTCTCCCTCCCAGTGGTTTCTGGGAGTCATTGTTCTGTTTGCTTATTATTTGAATATTTTAGGTTTCTCATACAAGTAATATCATGTAATTTTTATCCTTCTGTCCCTGCTTTATTTCACTTAACATAGTCCTCCCACTATATGCGTTCAGTTCAGTCGCTCAGTCGTGTCTGACTCTTTGCGACCCCATGAATCATAGCATGCCAGGCCTCCCTGTCCATCACCAACTCCTGGAGTTCACTCAGACTCACCTCCATCGAGTCAGTCATGCCATCCAGTCATCTCGTCCTCTGTCGTCCCCTTCTCCTCCTGCCCCCAATCCCTCCCAGCATCAAAGTCTTTTCCAGTGAGTCAACTCTTCACATGACATGGCCAAAGTACTGGAGTTTCAGCTTTAGCATCATTCCTTTCAAAGAAATCCCAGAGTTGATCTCCTTCAGAATGGACTGGTTGGATCTCCTTGCAGTCCAAGGGACTCTAAAGAGTCTTCTCCAACACTACTGTTATATATATTAAGAATATCTTAATTTTAAAATTTTCTTTTTACCTACTTGGCATTTTTGATAATAGTTGCATTGTTTTACTTTCAAGTTAAAATCTGTAATTTGTCCAGAATTGCTTTTCCTATATCATGGCAAGTGGATTGTGATTAATTTTTTCCATATAGATAAACACATCAACCAATGTTATATGTATTAAAGAATTATAACTTTAAACCTGCCCTGCAGTATCATCTAAGCCATAAGTTGATTGAATATCTATTTGTAGGTTTCTGTCTGTACCTCTGTTTCATCCTTTTAAGCATATTTTTCTTTGTCTATCTTTGTCAGACAGTGCATTAGATAGTGCTAGAGAGGATTAGCGAAATAACACTGCTGCGATTATTCTAGATTTTTAATAGGGCATGATATTTGGTAGTTTATATCCTCCAACTTTGTTTACCTTCTCATTTAAGATTTCCTTTGTATTACTCACTATTTTCATTTCCAAATGAGACATATAATCTCTATTACATTTTACAATCAGAACATATTAAGCTGTTGACTGAGATTTCATTGGATACAGACAAGCAATTGAGCAAAAAGTACATTTTTTACAATATTCAGTCAGTCAATCCATAAACAGAGTACATTTCATTGTTTTTGAGAATGTATTTAATTATTATCTGTAATGTATTGGGTTTCTGTATAAAGTTATTAATTTTTTTTACATTTGAATTTTTTTAAATTTTTATTTTTTAGTTTGTTTTGTTTTACAATACTGTATTCATTTTACTATACATTGACATGAATCAGCCACGAGTGTACATGAGTTCCCAATCCTGAACCGCCCTCCCCCCTCCTGCCTCATACCATCTCTCTGGATCATCCCCGTGCACCAGTCCCAAGCATCCTGCATCCTGCATAGAACCTAGACTGGCGATTAATTCAAAGGTTAATGCAAGTTAACAAGTTGTTTTATTTTGGGAATTACATTTTCTAACTGTTTTTGCTAACATGTTGAATTAATATTTTTAAATCAATCTGTATGTCAATTTTCTCAATTCTCTTATTAATTCTAATGGTACATCTATAATTTATTTGATTCTTTTATGTACATAATTAATTATGTATCTGTAAATAATGACCACTTTATTTTCTGATCACTTTAACATTTATTTTTTATTGTCTTCATTGTAGTACTTGGAATTTCCAATATATATGATGACATATACAAATATTTTGAAAAATTTATGAAAAACAAGAGGAATATAGGCGAGCATATTAATATAGATGGGACTTCCATGGTGGCTCAGATGGTAAAGAATCTGCCTGCAATGAAGGAGACTTGGGTTCAATCCCTGAGTCAGGAAGATTCACTGGAGAAGAGAATGGCTACCCACTCCAGGATTCTTGCCTGGAGAATTCCATGGAGAGAAGAGTCTGTAAGGCAACAGTTCATAGGATTGCAAAGAATCAGATATGACTGAGTGATCATATGTATGCAAGTAGATATGAATATAGATATCATGTAAAAGCATAAATCAAGGAATGTATGAGTTGCAGAGGATTAAATCAAACTTAAGGAGGAAATCGACTCCTTAAGTCAATTGGAGTGACAAATATTGGCTTAAGGAGTAAATAGATGGGGAAACAGTGGAAAGAGTGTCAGACTTTATTTTGGGGGGCTCCAAAATCACTGCAGATGGTGACTGCAGCCATAAAATTAAAAGACACTTGCTCCTTGGAAGAAAAGTTATGACCAATCTAGACAGCATATTTTGAAGGTCTTAATTAGCATAGGGCTTTTTTCATTGTTGAGTCAATGATTGCCGCCAGGCCTCCACATCCTTAGGCACCTGGGAATATATTAATCAATGTATTTGGAATATAGAAAAGGAAATATAGTAGTTTNGGAGTTGGTGATGGACAGGGAGGCCTGGCATGCTGCAATTCATGGGGTCACAAAGAGTTGGACAGGACTCAGTGACTGAACTTAACTGAGATGAATGCAATTGTGCGGTAGTTTGAAGATTCTTTTGCATTCTTTGGGATTGGAATGAAAACTGACATTTTCCAGTCCTGTGAGTGTTACTGATCACTCACAATTTCCTGGCATATTGAGGGCAGCACTTTCATCACATCATCTTTTAGGATTTGAAATAGCTCAACTGGAACTCCATCACCTCCACTTGCCTTGTTCATAGTGGACATAGCTTTATTCATAGGTTTGTTCATAATATGTGCTGAATTTTATAAGTCTTGGGAAACCTTATAAAATGCTTTAGAATAGCCATCTGTTTAATAATTGGTAGTATTTACTTGGAACCTAACATATATCAAGTGCAAAACTGTATATATACTCTGCGATACTATGGTGGGTTAGGAAAATTTTGTCCCATTTTGTATTGGACATTGTGATAGGCTGCACTTCTATAATGGCCACCTAAGGATGCACTGCCCTACAGTAATCTCCAGGATCTGTGATCATGGTGATATATAATTATCATGACACAATTATATTTTGTTATGTTATATGACACAGTTGACTTTAATATACGGATGGGATTACCTTATCTTGTATTATCAAGGCAAACCAGTTGCAGTCATGTTAGTTCGTAAAAGCAGAGAGCTTTTTTCCTAGTTGGTACAGAAGAGGAGTCAGAGAAATCTGAAGCATGAGAAGAACCCAGTGTGTTGTTGTTCCTCTTAACATGGAAGAGAGGCTATGTGAGAAGTGTCAGTGATTGTACTGAGTTAGCCAAAAAGCTCATCTGGGTGTTTTCATAACATCTAAATAGCAGTGTGCCAGTCTAAACCTTGGCTTGAAAAGGCATCATATGTTTTCCATGATCCCTTTTGCATCTGCCATTTCAGGGGAAAAATGAGTACTAGTCAACCTGCTGAACCAGGGAAAAGGAGACCAGTGGAGCAGAACCAGCCAAACCGACAACCAACAGAATGAAGCAGGGCTGCTTCCAATGTTATAGCCTGAAGAAGGGCTCCTGGCTTAGTCCAGCTTCCTTCAGCCACAACCCTGTGATCTTTGAGAATAGATGATTTTGTTTTAAGCCACTGCAAACTCCATCTGTGCAATACTACTGTGGCATCAGTCAAGTGCAGCAAGTCTTGAGAGTTAAGTAGCAGAGGACAGAAGTGAAGATGGCTAAGAAAGTCATCCTTGATCATCAGTTAATAGGCCTAACAGAGATGGTTTAGTTTTTACTGCAGTCTGACCACAAGCTCTATGTTCTTAACTATTAATTGTACTCATTACAATCACTCTTGGGTTTTAGCTTCGAACTGGGAAGCAGGAGCAGGGAGTGGTGATCACTTTGGAATTCATCATTCAAATCTTATGTCTCTTTATGTGAAATTGCTGTTAAGAGTGGCCATTCTTTCCTTAAGAAATGAGGTATCAGCAGGAGAACTCGGCTCCCACAAAGAAACAAACAGAGGTCTCAGCAGCTGTCTGATTGTGACCATGTCATCCATCGTCCCCCAAGCTGCTCAGGGACAGTGATTCAGTGTCCCAGGCTGCCTCTGAAACAGGCGAGCAGCTGGACTGGAGCAGGAAGTTGGTGATTTAAGGTGGTGTCTGTACCATTCCATCCTGCTACTCTGCCTTCTGAGGAATTCACATAAGTGGGGACTGGATGAGCTCTCCAGGGAGGCGGTCATCTTAGCCACACTGAAGCACAGGGAAATTTATGGAGGTGTTTCCAAACGGCTGCCAACAAACCAGTTAAGCTTCAAAAACCTGAAAGGTCTCTTCCCTTGCTTCACTCCATTTATACTGCTACCATCTAGTTACGAGATTCGAGCAGTGACTCCTAGGACCTCAGGTCTGGGTTACAGATATGAGAGCCATCCAGGTTCTGATCTCTTCTTTCTTATTTCCATTTAAGGCCTCATATCCCTCCCTTTTCCCTCTTCGTATTGCCCATCCTAATAAGAGTCTCAGTGGATAAAAGACAGTATTAGAGTCATGGATTTGAATCCCAAATAACAATAATTATCACTACATAATTGCCAAAGTTATTAAATAGCTTTTAGCAAGCTGTTTAGTAGTATTATCACAGCTAATAATTGTTTAAGGGAAAATATAAAATTGTATACATATATATGGCTCCCATGCTGGCTTAGATGGTAAAGCATCTGCCTGCAATGCGGGAGACCCAGGTTCGATCCCTGGATTGAGAAGGTCCCTGGGAGAAACAAATGGCAACCCACTCCACTACCCTTGCATGAAAAATCCGATGGACAGAGGAGCCTGGTGGGCTACAGTCCATGGGGTCGCAGGAGTCGGACACAACTTAGTGACTAAACCATCACCACCACATGCTAGTAGAGTCCCTGTAGGGACTGTGGTGTTTGTGGCAACTACAGGCTCAGACCTTACTGGCCACAGCAATCCAGTAACCAAAAAATGTGTCCTTAAGTAAAAGTTTTATCCCAAGATAGTTTATTAAAATCAGTCCAGTAGCATAAGGACAGAATACACTGATTGTACTTGACTTCAACCCTTAGAGAAGTGGGTTGGTGAACCACCCAGACTTCTCATTGTAGAGACTAGATTGTTCTTAAAAAAAAACATGTTTTTACTAGAAGATTAATGAACTTGGCATTTTTTAAGCATTTAATAATGTATAATCATGTCACAGATCTTTTTACCCTTATTCTTTGCAACATCCCCAGGAATAAGTTGGGTAGGTATTATTAGAACCATCTTGTATCTGAAGAAACTATGGCTTAGAGAAGTTAATGCATTTTTACAGGATCACACAGCTAATAAGTTGCAAAGTCAGGAATCAGACTCAGAGGTACCAACCCCACATTCTGTGTGCTAATTTTAGAACTGAACCAAGTCATCCTCTTAAGTGGCAATCACTCTCTTAAATAACAGCTCCTTGTGACTTAACCCAGTACTTGTGAATATAGGAAAAACTGTCTCCTTGCAATCCGTACAACAAGGAACTTTGTCCCCACTTATCAGAAACACATCTTTCTGGACTACTTAAAGGTTGAGAATTGCCACCAGCATGTAGAATTTCCTACCTCACAATATCCCCTCCCAACCGGAACAGTGGGTAATTTGCAAAGACTAGAGCAAAAAAAAAAAAAAAATTGGCCCTTTGCTCTCTGTCTTATCAGCTCAACAGAGCAGGGGTGATGGCAGCCCAGGAAACATGCTAGCAGACAGATTTTTCTGGGTGAATATTACATTCTTGGCCCAGAGTTTATCTTTATAGGTATGTTGTAAGGAGGCACTGAGAGACGGGGTCTTCATGGGACAGGAGTCATAACGAAGCAGCAGCTGTGGAAGTGTATCTCCAAAGACTCCAGCTGAGAAATCACCCTGTGGAAAGAAAGTATGGAGTGCAATCTGCAAGTGGTAAATTTAGGAGAGATCTCATACATACTTCACATCCATTTACCTAAACGCCACTGGAATATTCTGTTGTCATTTAATCCAGTGTGGTGAAGTTTGTTCACTGACACATGGAGATGCTTAGATACAGGGAAAAAAATCAGTAGTCCAATGAGGAATTCACGTCCACTGTCTCCTCAGTTCTCAGTAACTTCATGAGTAGGTATTATCATTCCCATTTTGAAGATGAGAAAGCCAAGTTAACAAGCATTGCATAAGCAGCCCAATGTTGTAATCACATCATAGGTGAGAGCCCACACTGACCCCCATTGTGCTGTCCTGGCCCCAAATAGCCACAGAGGACCATGAAAGTCACACACTAAGATGTTAAGACCCACTGCCTCTGAAAACATGGCATTGTGCATGTTTGTTTTCTCTGTTTTATCTCTCCTTTACTGATAGGATTTTTCAATTTTTTGATGGCTATATTGATAATAATAAGCATATATCACTTTGGTAACTCAAATCACTATTGCAAGTCAAATAAAATTGGGTTAATTTACATTAAATATTAAAATAAACTTTTATATGTCACTGAATAATTTGTGATTATTATAAATCAAATAAAATTTACTGCCTATCCATTAAGAAATATTAGCCACATTTTTAACCATGCACCTGGCAATATTCTATGTCCTCTGGGTTAAATAATGTATAAATTAGACTCTTTCCAAGAGCACAATATCTTGGGCCAACAAGATATGACTCTTATGAATAAACAGTAAGCAAATAATAACATTTTGTACTATAGAAAAATGTCAGGGAAATAGGAAAAAGATATTGGAAAATAACTGAGGGAGTGATGGATGAGGGAATTTGTTTGTATTTGTCACATGGGTAATTGCTAATATTTACAGAAAACCTAAAGACCTAAAGCCCACAATGTCTACTATCTCACTTAATTTAGAAAGTAAGTACATGAAGTATTTAGGCAAAATATTAAGGGCAGCTAATTAGTGATGGAGACAGCAAGAAAAGCTAAGTGACTTCCTGGAAAGTAGATTATCAATGCAAGACAGAAGGTTTGGAACCCAGGCAGGCTAACTCCAAGTCCAAGACTCTTTCCACCATAGAATGTAGACTCCTGTGTAGCACGTCATGCTTTTGAAAATGTTTCATATTTATTTTATTTACTCTTACTAAGGCAGTTAATTTTTTCCTACTACTTGAGTTGTACCTATCTCTTTAAATTTAATAGGGATAACACAGGTTTGCTCCCACACTCTTAAACTCCAAGAGCTACGTCAACATTACTACTTCTGTGTACTGATAGGATAGCAAATTATCTCACCTTTCCTGGTTATTCAGGATGATCATAACAACAAATATACATTGAGAAGTCTAGTGCCTTGCCGGATACTAAATTTATATCTTTTGAAAAGTATATATATTTTTTTATTATGAAAGCAATAAATGGTCATACTCATTGTTTTTAAAATTGTTTCGTAGCTATAAATGCTACTCATATAAGCATCCAAGATTGTTACTACTAAGTTATGAGACTGAGCCATATTGACTCTGTGTATCAGTCAAATAGCACAGTGCCTGGACTGTAGAAGGGACTTAATAAAAGTTTATTGATTAAAAACAAAGAACAAAAACAAAATAGACAATATTCAACAAAGAAAAATAAGCTTATCAGAACTTCATATCCCCCCAAATACCCATTATCCATAATCACATTCCAAAAAACACACTGCATATCTACTGTGTTATAATTATTTGTGAATGATTTCCTTGGAGTGCTGTTGTTCTGAAGCTAAGGAAATTAATTAGCTAGTTTACACAGATTATTTACTACATATCAAGAAATATATTGGGTTCTAGGATTACAAAAAAAAAGCCTACAAGAAAACTATATTTGAGGTTTAAACTTTGAAATTATTAAAAAAAAAACTTAACTACATAAAGAAAAGCATTAGCTAGAACAAATAATTTCAAAATTTGTATGGAAATACAAAAAAAAAACCTCAAATAGCCAAAGCAATCTTGAGAAAGAATGGAACTGGAGGAGTCAATCTGCCTGACTTCAGGCTCTACTACAAAGCCACAGTCATCAAGACAGTATGGTACTGGCACAAAGACAGAAATATAGATCAATGGAGCAAAATAGAAAGCCCCGAGATAAATCCACACACCTATGAACACCTTATCTTCAACAAAGGAGGCAAGAATATACAATAAATTAAAGACGTCTCTTTAACAAGTCAGAGAAATACTCTTGCCTGGAAAATCCAATGGATGGAGGAGCCTGGAAGGCTGCAGTCCATGGGGTCGCTGAGAGTCAGACACGACTGAGTGACTTCACTTTCACTTTTCACTTTCATGCATTGGAGAAGGAAATGGCAACCCACTCCAGTGTTCTTGCCTAGAGAATCCCAGGGATGGGGGATGGGAACGCACAGAGTCAGACACGACTGAAGTGACTTAGCAGCAGCTTTAACAAGTGATGCTGGGAAAACTGGTCAACTACTTGTAAAAGAATGAAGCTAGAACACTTTCTAACACCATACACAAAAACAAACTCAAAATGGATTAAAGATCTAAACCTAAGAACAGAAACTATAAAACTCCTAGAGGAGAACATAGGCAAAACACTCTCCGACATAAAACACAGCAGTATCCCTGTCTCTTATACACATCTACNTCAACTACTTGTAAAAGAATGAAGCTAGAACACTTTCTAACACCATACACAAAAACAAACTCAAAATGGATTAAAGATCTAAACCTAAGAACAGAAACTATAAAACTCCTAGAGGAGAACATAGGCAAAACACTCTCCGACATAAAACACAGCAGTATCCTCTATGACCCACCTCCCAGAATATTGGAAATAAAAGTAAAAATAAACAAATGGGACCTAATTAAACTTAAAAGCTTCTGCACAACAAAGGAAACTATAAGCAATGTGAAAGGACAGCCTTCAGAATGGGAGAAAACAATAGCAAGTGAAGCAACTGACAAACAACTAATCTCAAAAATATACAAGCAACTCCTGCAGCTCAATTCCAGAAAAATAAACAACTCAATCAAAAAATGGGCCAAAGAACTAAATAGACATTTCTCCAAAAAAGACATACAGGTGGCTAACAAACACGTGAAAAGATGCTCAACATCACTCATTATCAGAGAAATGTAAATCAAAACCACGATGAGGTACAATTGCACACCAGTCAGAATGGCTGCAATCCAAAAGTCTACAAGCAATAAATGCTGGAGAGGGTGTGGAGAAAAGGGAACCCTCTTACACTGTTGGTGGGAATGCAAACTAGTACAGCCACTATGGAGAACGGTGTGGAGATTCCTTAAAAAACTGGAAATAGAACTGCCTTATGACCCAGCAATCCCACTGCTGGGCATAGACACCGAGGAAACCAGAATTGAAAGAGACACATGTATCCCAATGTTCATCGCAGCACTGTTTATAATAGCCAGGACATGGAAGGAACCTAGATGTCCATCGGCAGATGAATGGATAAGAAAGCTGGGGTACATATACACAATGGAGTATTACTCAGCCATTAAAAAGAATACATTTGAATCAGTTCTAATGAGGTGGATGAAACTGGAGCCGATTATACAGAGTGAAGTAAGCCAGAAAGACAGACATCAATACAGTATACTAACGCATGTATATGGAATTTAGAAAGATGGTAACAATAACTGTGTATGTGAGACAGCAAAAGAGACACAGATGTATAGAACAGTCTTTTGGACTCTGTGGGAGAGGGAGAGGATGGGAGTATTTTGGAGAATGGCATTGAAACATATATAATATCATATATGAAACGAATCACCAGTCCAGGTTTGATGCATGATATTGGATGCTTGGGGCTGGTGCACTGGGATGACCCAGAGGGATGGTACAGGAAGGGAGGTGGGAGGGGGGTTCAGGATTGGGAACACATGTATACCTGTAGAGGATTCATGTTGATGCATGGCAAAACCAACACAATATTGTAAAGTAATTAACCTCCAATTAAAATAAATAAATTTTTATATATATATGCATTAGATAGTTTTTCCATCTCTCATATAGTTTACAACTCTATATTTCCATAAATATTAAATTAAGTACATTCTATTCTCTTATGAATAGCATAAAATTCTCCCACTCCCCTATCCTCTTTCTATCTAAATATAGTAATAATCTGCTCACTTCTTTTTAACATATGCAGAAATACATTCATAGAATATTTAATATAGAAAAGACATGATAATGAACAGAGTAGTTACTCAAATATTTTTCTTCAATTACTAAGCAACTGAGTGAAGGAAGGAAGTGGATGCCTGTTATTTAAAGAATCCAGTGAGAGCACTTAATGTTTTCTACTAAATTGTAGACACAAATTCTCTGTGTGATCACAGCTGGCTACTTTCCTCCAATTCCCCCTTGTACTCAAAACTTTTTATTATCAAGATAAGAAAACATGGCTAAAGCTGGTGATAACTGAATTCTTCACTAATATTACGTTTTTAACAATTGCAAAAGTAATATATGTTGTTTGCAAAAGAAATTAAAACAATCAGCAACATGTAAAATTTTTATGTGATTCTCACATCTCACCCCATCCTGTTCTCATATCCATTACGGTCATCTGACAAAAACCCATTTTCCTATGTATCAATTATTACTGTTGTAATTTATATTATATTTATATCACATAACTATGGTCATTGATATCATTTTTAAGCAGACATGGCATAGTATTTTATGTATTGTACTATAAAGAGCTTGTTTCCTTAATCTAAAAGCAATTTCCTGAGTTTGTGTCAGGGTTAAATGATGTCATGATTGAGAATATGGGTTCTGCCTTAAGGCAGATACAGGCTTGATTCCATACACCTATGTCATCTTGCACAATTGATTTCTTCTGTGAGCTTCAGTTTCCTTCACAGTTAAAGCAATAAAAAATATTCTTTTCTAATAAAGTTGTAGTGAAAAATACTTGACACGATCTGAAATAATTACTACTATTATTTATACAAGGAAATATTCTCGAGCATGGATATATAGGTTAAATAGCACTCCCTCCAAATTAATGTTCACCCAAAACCCCAGAATGTGACCTTATTCAGAAATTAAGTTAATGCCGCAGATGTAATTAGTTAAAATAAGGTCATGCTTGATTAGAGTGGGCTCTAATCCAGTGAAGGGTGTCCTTATAAGAAGAGAGGGATTTGGACACAGAGACCCACAGCAAGGAGAAACTCACAGGGGGAACACAATGTGCTGTGAAAGGCAGGGACTGGAGGAACGCATCGGCAAGCCAAGCATCGCCAGGAACCGCCTTAAAGCTGAAAGAGGCAAGGACTGTCCCCTAGCGCCTTCAGAGTGAGCCACTTGCCAAAACCTTGACTTTGGACTTGGAGCTGCCTGAACTGTAAGGCAATACATTTCTGTTGTTTTAAGCCAGTCAGTTTCTGGTAAATTGTTAACACTGCCGTATGAATCTAACACAATGGCTGTATTTTTGGCCATTCTAAGATTGATACATTTAGAGCATCATTATTGTTTTGTGTGTTGTTCTGTACAGTGTTGTGGATATTTCTGTGACTGATTGCAGAAATATATTTGTTGTGCTAAGGATAAATATTACATTTAAATTTTTTTATAGCTCCTGCCAAATTGCCCTATAAAAGGGTTGTATAAAACTATGCTCTGGCACCAGTATAAGAGAGTGCCCTTCTCTATATTCTCACTAAAAATGGATAGTATCAATTTTTGCACATGAGAGCTGTGAAGGAATATTTCACCACTTATTGTAACTCCTCTGTACCTTAATTTCTCCAACCTATAAAACTGAGATAGTAATAGCATTTAATTTTTAAGCTGTGTGAGAATAAAAGCGTCAAATACTTAGAATAGTACCTAACATATAAAGAACAGCTGAATAAATGCTGCTTTTTTTCTTTATTAGTGTTATGATGATTGAAATGTTCAGGAAGAATAACCAGCTCAGAAACCAACATATCCTCCCTTTAAGAATTCTTTCAAATTCTTGGTGATTGTGAACACATCTTGTTCCAGCTGATTCCAAGTCTACTTCTTAGCAAGTAGAGTTTTTCTTGATCTTGGTCAAGCAGCTACAAAAGAAATGCCTTATCTCTCTAGTTGTCTCTGACTAACTGAGCGTCATGTAGAAGGAAATGGAAACCAGTCCAGTAGTCTCGCCTGGGAAATCCCATGGACAGAGGAGCCTGCTGGGCTACAGTCCAAGAGTCACAAAAGATTCGGACACGACTCAGTGACCAAACAACCACAACAACAAGTGATGGCCTACTTTTCCTTTCTTTATCTTCCCCTACTCTTCCATTTTCTTCCTAACCTCTTCCTTTCTCTTTTTTCACTCTTTTTCCTTCCTTCCTTGACTCCCTTTCTTTCTTTCATTCTTTCAAAAAACAAATTCAGAGAGGCAGCACTGTATTTTGAGTAAATTTGTCTCCTCAAAGATATGCACTAGACACAGAAATAGAACAACAACAAAAAAGATTAATGTCCAATCTCTGCCTTTAGTGAGCCCATTTAATTGGGACAAGCCATTTAATTACTTTGGATGGTAGTTTCATTATTTATTCATTCACCTATTTATTTCACAAATATTTCTTGAGAGCTTTCTATGGGCTGATATGTAAAGACACAACAGTGAATAAGAGAGATACAGCAATTGCCCCCATGGGACTTTAATTTTATTGTGAGAGATATTAAAATCTAAAATTCAATGATTTTTTTATTGTGGTGATAAATCTACACTAGGAAAGGAAAAAGCCATGAAGCAGGGATGTCTATCTCAGGCTGAAAAGTCAAAGAAAACTCCTTTAAGAATGTGAGTCTGACATCTGAAATATGCCTAAGAATAATTCAGGCAAAATCGGAGCCAAGGAGAAGTTGTAAGCAGAGGGAACAAGGTATCTGAAGGGCTTGAGGCCAAGAGGAATACAGCTCATCACTGAAAATCTGAAAGATGTGTGTAGTTAGAAGGAGAGTATTAAGTGAAATGAAAATGGTGGGTAGGCAGGGGTTAGATATGCAGTTAATAAAATAAGTCAACAATCTAACTTCTTAAAGTGTCTGACTCTTTGCAACCCCATGGACTATAGCCCACCAGGCTCCTCTGTCCATGGGATTCTCCAGGCAAGAATACTGGAATGGGTTACCGTTCCCTTCTCCAGGGCATTGTCCCAACCCAGGGATCAAATCTGAGTGTTCCTTCCTTGCAGGCAGAATCTTTACTGTCTGAGAATAGGTTCATAGCAATTTTATCTAAAATCACACAAGTTGATAATGTTTTGGGAATTTGTCATTGTAATTAAGGGGTGGTGGGGGCGGCAAGATCAGAAGCAGGGAAACCATTAAGGAAAGTTATAATGCTTGAAGAATAAAGTGATAACATCTGAGTAACATGTGTGAGATGAGTCACGTGTGGGAGACATCAAGGAAGAATTTGTTTTCATTGTTCAGTCGCTCAGTCATGTCCAACTCTTTGTGACCCCATGGACTGTAGCACGCCAGGCTTCCCTATCCATCAGCAGCTCCCGGAGCTTGCTCAAACTCATGTCCGTTGAGTCAGTGATGCCATCCAACCATCTCCTCCTCTGTCATCCTCAGTGGACTTTTATAATAAAAACAATGCCAAGACCACCTAGCTCCCACCTAACAAGTAAGTCTACTCACTGTCCGGTTAGAGGTGGTCGCCTGAAACTCTTCGGTCAGAAAGATTCTGAAGCTACAACACGGGAAGCCAAGGATATCCTGACCAGTGAGCGATAGTGATCATGGGTGTAGGAAGGATGAGCAGTAGCAGGGATTCCTCATGCATGCTCTGTCTGTCAAACGCTTACTGTACAGGCTAATATCTGAGACCAGAGAGATCAAGTGAATTTTGAGATTTCAGTTTCCACAGCTTGTCCTGAAGCTGAGACTATCACTCTTATCACTTTGCTGTTTGCTATGCTCCCTTTACAGTTTACTTTCCCAGACCACATTGACTCTAAAGCAATCATTCCTCTCATTAATCATTGTATAGTTCTCGTCTAAAAAGTATGAATCAGTGACACACTGTCTTAGATCACCTTTAAAACTTGCAAACTCATGTAACATGCTCTATCTGAAGTAAGTATAAAATACTTATCAAGAATAGCTTTAAATTATATTCTAAGCAACTGCTTGACTTAGGTATTATTTCCCACATGAGAATTGAATACTGTCACTAAGCAGTGCTTTATATTGAGCTTATTAAAGGGCCCAGTTTTTCCAAGCTTGTTTTAATGGGCATTGGAGGGCTTCAATGAGAAAAGTTGAGTTCAGTTCAGTTGCTCAGTAATGTCCGACTCTTTGTGACCCCATGAACCACAGCATGCCAGGCCTCCCTGTCCATCACCAGCTCCTAGAGTCCACCCAAACCCATGTCCATTGAGTCAGTGATGCCATCCAACCATCTCATCCTCTGTCATCTCCTTCTCCTCCTGCCCTCAATCTTTCCCAGCATCAGGGTCTTTTCAAGTGAGTCAGCTCTTCGAATTAGGTGGCCAAAGACACATGGACAAATTGGGATTGCCCTTTCTCTGAGAAGTAAGGAGCAAGTTGGGAGGGTGTACATATAGAGGTTGGGAGAGCAGAAATAATGTTGTACAGGAAAATGATAAGAAGGGTCATAGAAATGAAGAAATGTATGTGTTGGGNGTGAGTCAGCTCTTCGAATTAGGTGGCCAAAGACACATGGACAAATTGGGATTGCCCTTTCTCTGAGAAGTAAGGAGCAAGTTGGGAGGGTGTACATATAGAGGTTGGGAGAGCAGAAATAATGTTGTACAGGAAAATGATAAGAAGGGTCATAGAAATGAAGAAATGTATGTGTTGGGTTGGCCAAAAAGTTGTTCAGGTTTTTCTGTAGGATCTATTGGAAAACCCCAAACAACTTTTTGGCTAACCCAATATTATAGCAGAATAATTTGGTGGCAGAATAAAAATTAATTGCAGAATTAGACCTATCTTAGCTTATTCCAAGGGTGCCACTTCAGGCATTCATAATTTTTTCCCCACCATGGGTGATATTTTGATAATGATGCTTAACTGATAGTGTTTTCCTAAGACATCATGAAAGAGAACATGGGACTTACTGGCTACAATAGAGACCATGGAATGGTTTTCTGTTAAATAACTTCCTTAGACATGGGCTTTAGTCCCTGGAAAACCACTCCTAGCCTCAGCTCGCCTTTTCACTTTTTCTCCAGTATGGGCTGTACAGCGTACCCTGCCCAGCAGATCCACACAGAGCTTCAACTCTGAGCAAGTACACATGGGAAGCAGAGATCAAGTTGATTAGAATTTTGAAAGGCACTTTTGTAGGATCTGACCACGTGTCCTGGTTCTCACGGGACAGCCTATTCTCACTGATTGCCCAGTACCATTGTCAGTCTCCTCCTCTTTTACTCGCAAGGTCTGAGTGATAAATTATATGACTATCCTACCCTTTGAGCCTTTTCATCTGTGCCTTTATATTCTTTTTCTCTTACTCACATTTACTGTTTTTTCCTTTTTTGAAAATTTTGTATTGGGGTATAGTTGATTAACGACTAATGCTGTGATAGTTTTAGGTGAACAGCAAAGGTACTTAGCCATATATATATATGTATCCATTCTTCCCCAGACTCCCCTCCCATCCAGGCTGCCAGATAACCTTGAGCAGACTTCCCTGTGCTATCCAGTAGGTCCTTCTTGGTTATCCATTTGGAATATAGCAGTGTGTACGTGTATATACCAAACTTCCTAGCTATGCCTTGCCCCCATTCTTCCACCCCACAATCATGTGTTCATTCTCTAAGTCTGTGAGTCTCTTTCTGTTTTGTAAATAAGTTCACTTGTATCATTTCCTTTTAGATTCCACAAAGAAGGGATATCGTACGCTCTTTCTCCTTCTCTGTCTGACTTTCTTCATCATGACATGCTGTGGGTCCATCCATGTTGCTGCAGATGGCATTATTTCATTCTCTTTAACGGCTGACATTCATTCTTTTTTCTATCACGCACTTCAATATCGCTGTGTTAAGCCCCTTTACTTGTGATTTTTTTCCTTTCTCTTCATCATTTCCTCCACACATTTTCCCTATAAAATAACTATCCCCACTTTTAGTTCTCCATTCCCTCTCATTCTGTTTTCTTCCTTCCTTAATCCTCACCTTTTTCTGTCTCTAAATCTTCATCTCTGTCTTCCTCCTACATTCTCCTCCTTCTTGTCTCTTATTTCCATTTCTGCGCTAGTTTTAGTATTTCCATCTACATCACATACAGTGGAGTCTGGGAAAAGCATCCTTATGAGTGGACATGTTTTCTCAGTTTACTTTTGGTTTGCAGATATGGTCCAGAAGACAGGTGGCCTCATAGAAGGATGAGTAATGACATGGAAATGATATATTTGTCGCAGCTTGCTAGCAACAGAGGAAAGCTTAAAATAGGATTTGAAAAGCAGGGGTGGCCCAAACCCAGAATAGATGGCCTCAAATCACTGATGGTTTTAAAATTTTATTTTGTTTGCCAAAGGGTTGGAGTGAGGTTACTCACACTTCACCACAGGCTCACCCTCCTTCCGAAATGTAATCACAGAGCAGCACCATCATAAAAATAGAAATAGCTCATGCATCCATTTGTTACCCCTTAGGATACAGCTAATCAGAGCATCCCAGAGCAATAGCCAGGGAGCGAGGACATTAAAGCAAATTTGTTGGTGCCACACAACGATTGAGTTCAGGGTTAGAAGAGAGGGCAGGATGGGTTCTATGACTTGAGATGAGGCATATGACTCAGAAGGGTTTGCATCCTCCTAAAATGTTAACATGTATGACTCTAAACTTACATTTTGACCTAGGAGTCAGGAAGGCAGCCTGCATCTTCCTATCAGTAGATCATAACACTGGGCTGCTGACTCCAGCCACTTTCAAGTTTCCTGGAGAACATAAGGGACCACCCAAGGGGACTTAGGTGATATTGGTAGCTCACATGTGAACCTGGGTTTGTCATTCTCTGTGATAACACACTGCTTTATTTGTGATGAAGAACTACAGGCAAATATAGCCTGAGGCTCAAAGAATATTAGATTTAGGTCCTTGAACAAAGACTCAAGGACCTACATTAAGATTTCTCAAAATTTAATGTGCAAACAAATTACCTATGGATACTGTTAAAACTGCTAATTCTGATTCAGTGCTGAAAGTCTGAAACTCTAACAAATACCCAGGAGCTTCCGATTCTACTTTTCTCTATAGAACACATTTTAAAGAGCAAGGACT
Organism: Neotragus moschatus; assembly: GCA_006410615.1. NCBI lineage: Eukaryota > Metazoa > Chordata > Mammalia > Artiodactyla > Bovidae > Neotragus > Neotragus moschatus. Next base: position 26,229 of record SJYA01005275.1, read on the forward strand.
TAAGAGGCTTCCACTTCTTATGCATGGGAGAAAGGGTGACTTGCCCAGGATCCCCATGTGCACTGCCGGCAGAGGTGGGCTAGACTGTTTTAACGTGTGTGTTGTCTTATTCTAACTAGCATGATACCTAGAATCAGATAAGTTCAAGTACAATACCAGTCACCCCCATGCTGCTGGTTTATCTTCTCAGTTTCTTCATCATGGATAATTTCACTACTTCTTGAAATTTTTGTAAGAAATAAATGATCTTTGGCCCATTTTTTGATTGGGTCATTTATTTTTCTGGAATTGAGCTGCATAAGTTGCTTGCATA
>SJYA01005276.1:0-26443 GCA_006410615.1 Neotragus moschatus
TTTTTTGTACAGTTCTTCTGTGTATTCTTGCCACGTCTTCTTAATATCTTCTGCTTCTATTAGGTCCATTGTAGTCAATAAAACAGATATAGTTGTTTTTCTGGAAGTCTCTTGCTTTTTTGATGATCTAGCAGTTTGATCCAGTAGTTGGCAGCTTGATCTCTGGTTCCTCTTCCTTTTCTAAATCCAGCTTGAACATCCAGGTTGGATTAAAGATTTACTGAGCATGGCCATGCCCATCATAACAAGACTGGTTTCCCTCTTACTTAGTCTTTCCTATCAGGAAGCTTCCATAAGCCTCTTATCCTTACCCATCAGAGGGCAGATAGAATGAAAACCACAATCACAAAAAACTAACCAAACTGATTACATGAACCATAGCCTTGTCTAACTCAAGCAAACTATGAGCTATGCCCTGTAGGGCTACCCAAGATGGATGGGTCATGGTGGAGAGTTCTGACAAAACGTGGTCCACTGGAGAAGGGAATGGCAAACCACTTCAGTATTCTTGCCTCGAGAACCCCATGAACAGGACGAAAAGGCAAAAAGATAGGACACTAAAAGATGAACTTCCCAGGTCAGTAGGCGCCCAATATGCTTCTGAAGATCAGTGGAGAAATAACTCCAGAAAGAATGAAGAGACAGAGCCAAAGCAAAAACAAAACCCAGCTGTGGATGTGACTGGTGATGGAAGTAAAGTCCAATCTTTCAAAGAGCAATATTGCATAGGACCTGGAATGTTAGATTCATGAATCAAGGCAAACTGGAAGTAGTTAAACAGGAGATGGCAAGAGTGAACATCAACATTTTAGGGATCAATGAACTAAAATGGACTAGAATGGGTGAATTTAACTCAGATAACCATTATATACACTACTGTGGGCAAGAATCCCTTAGAAGAAATGGAGTAGCCATTACAGTTAACAAAAGAGTCTGAAATGCAGTACTTGGATACAATCTTAAAAATGACACAATGATCTCTGTTCATTTCCAAGGCAAACCATTCAATATCACAGTAATCCAAGTCTATGCTCTACCAGGAATGCTGAATAAGTTAAAGCTGAACGGTTCTATGAAGACCTACAAGACCTTCTAGAACTAACACCCCAAGAAGCTGTCCTCTTCATTATAGGGGACAGGAATGTAAAAGTAGGAAATCAAGAGAGACCTGGAGTAACAGGCAAACCTGGCTTTGGAGTACAAAATGAAGCAGGTCAAAAGCTAACAGAGTTTTGCCAAGAGAATGCACTTGTCATAGCAAACACCCTCTTCCAACAACACAAGTGAAGACTCTACACATGGATGTTACCAGATAATCAGTACTGAAATCAGACAAATTATATTCTTTGCGGTCAAAAGCAAAAACAAGACTGTAAGCTGACAGTGGCTAGGTTTGTGAGCTCCTTATTGCCAAATTCAGACTTAAATTGAAGAAAGTAGGGAAAACAACTAGACCGTTAGGTATGACCTAAATCAAGTCCCTTACAATTATACAGTGGAAGTGACAAATAGATTCCAGGAGTTACATCTGATAGACAGAGTGCCTGAAGAACTATGGACAGAGGTTCATGACATTGTACAGGAGGTAGTGATCAAGACCATCCTCAAGAAACAGAAATGCAAAAAGAGAAAATGGTTGTCTGAGGAAGCCTTACAAATAGCTGAGAAAAGATGAGAAGTGAAAGGCAAAGCAGAAAAGGAAAGATATACCCACGAGTGCAGGTTTCCAAAGAAGAGCAAGGTGAGATAAGAAAGCCTTCCTCAGTGATCAATGCAAAGAAATAGAGGAAAACAACAGAATGGAAAAGATTAGAGATCTCTTCAAGAAAATTAGAGATACCAAGGGAACATTTCATGCAAAGATGGGCACAATAAAGGACAGAAACTGTTTGTACTTAACAGAAACAGAAGATAGTAAGAAGAGGTGGCTTGAATACACAGAAGAACTGTGCAAAAATGACGTTAATGACCCAGACATCCACTGGGTGTGTTCACTCACCTAGAGCCAGACATCCTGAAATTGGAAGTCAAGTGGGCCTTAGGAAGCATCACTATGAACAACGCAGTGGAGGTGATGGAATTCCAGTTAAGCTTTTTCAAATCCTAAAAGATGATGCTGTGAAAGTGCTGCACTCAGTATGCCAGCACATTTGGAAAACTCAGCAGTGGCCACAGGACTGGAAAAGGTCAGTTTTCATTCCAATCCCAAAGAAAGGCAATGCCAAAGAACATTCACACTACCACACAATTGTACTCATCTCCCACGGTAGCGAAGTAATGCTATAAATCAGGATGTCTGTTTCTCACTGTGATAGAACTCGGTGGTGTATTATAAGGATAAGCTTGTTCTATGTAAAACTCCTGACACTTGTTAGATATGGAATAAATAGAAGTTGTGATAATACAACAGTGATACAGAATGGATATGCTATGGCTTCATGGCTAAGTATTGGGGTGATCTACCACTTATTTTATTTGCACATTTAAACACTTGGCATATGAATTCAAAGGCAGGACTAAGTTGGTGAATAAAAATGCTGAGTTATGGTGGTTTTGTTTTTCTTTAATCCACAGCTGCTTGGATTGAAATAACACTTGATCACATTAAAATCTCTGAAATCTCTACTTTGTGCGTGATGAGTTAAGGTCCATATTTTGATTTTCGATGACAAACAACTTTTGCTTTCATTTTTACAATGCTCCTATTATATACATCAAATATATGTATATTCACATGGGAGTGTTATAAAGGCTTGGTGTAGTTTATAGTTATAAAGGCTATTGAGATGTTACCTAGTCTTTCCTGGATCTGTGGCAACTGGAAACTGGTGTCTACCACTAGGCTTCTCTTATGGCTCAGATGATAAAGAATCTGCCTGCAAAGCAGGAGATGGGGTTTGATCCCTGGGTCAGAAAGACCCCCAGAAGAAGCAAATGACTACCCAATCCAGTATTCGTGCCTGGAGAATTCAATGGATAGCGGAGCCTGGTGGGCTACAGTCCATGGGGTCACAGAGAGTCAGACACAACTGAGCAAGCAGCTAACAAACACATAGAGCATAAATTTACTTTTTAAAAGTCCCTGCCTCCCTAAATATCTTGCCTATCAACTCCTCAGTTATAAGAACTGATTTACCATATTAAAAAAACTAAGGAGACCACCTGCCTGAAAACAGGTAATACTCTATTTCAAAACACTTCTGCTCAACAAATGCTTGTGGATTTTGATTGTGAAAATCAAGTAAAGTAATCTGAAGTTGCTAGTGGCACTGTTGTTGGTGGTAGGAGCAGTGATGGTAGAAATACATCTATTAGTACCCTGAAGAGCCAGGATAATTGGGAGGAACTAAATATACAACAGAGGCCTAAGACTACTGATGGGATGTTAAAAAGAGAAGCAGGAGGAAGAAGGGGAAAGTGCTCATAGAACTCCCGCTACTTTCATTCTGAAGACCTGGGCAGATAGCCCTTTAAAGTATTATGAATGTGCAAGTTCTTTCTTGCCTCTTTGACTTTGCATATTTCGATTCCCTTCTTAGATTCTTTTCTGTCTGGCCAAAACATTACTCTTTCTCCTGGTTTCAGTCCACATTTCCCCTTCTTTACAGTCTTTGTTAACTTTTTGAGACAAATTTTTTGCATTGTTTTAATTTTCACCTGATGACAATAGCAAAATTCAAACAGATTCTTAGTTTGAGTGAAATGGCTATTACATAAATAACATGACTTTTTAAAGCTTCTCCTATATTGACATAGGGTAATACATGTTAGTGTAGTCAAAAATTATAAAAACAATATTGTCAATGAGGGATGATTAACAAACAAGTCTTCATTAAAATATTTATAGTCCATTGCCTGTGTCAGTAAAGAAAACTTTCAATACTTGTAAAAAGTCACCATAAAGTCCAGAAATCTAGGAATCAGAGTATCTGTGATTGGAAGGAATACCATCATTTCATTCAACCATCCTGCCAGTAAGTGAATCCCCTAGTCTACATTTCTGCCAAGTGAACATCCAGGCAATACTGGGTCTCTTGGCTATTCCCCTTAGAGACTAACCTGAGAAATGTCACAGTCATACACAGAACGACATCAGAATAAATTTTGAATTCTTCCTCTCATATGAAATAATGTGAATCATCACACATACTGTGAAGAAATGAGAAACAAATCATTTAACAAAATTCAACCCTGTTCATTGATGACATACTTTTAAATCATACATTTTGTATAGATTTTCATAAACAACTTTAAGAAACTTTTTATTGAATAATTAAATGTAACTGAATTAACTTCAGTGTTTACTCAGAGTAGAAAAATAGGTGACAAACACATGAAAAGATGCTCAACATCACTCATTAGCAGAGAAATGCAAATCAAGACCACAATGAGGTACCATTTCATGCCACTCAGAATGGCTGTGATCCAAAAGTCTACAAGCAATAAATGCTGGAGAGGGTGTGGAGACAAGGGAACCCTCTTACACTGTTGGTGGGAATGCAAACTAGTACAGCCACTATGGAGAACGGTGTGGAGATTCCTTTAAAAATTGCAAATAGAACTGCCTTATGACCCAGCAATTCCACTGCTGGGCATACACACCGAGGAAACCAGAATTGAAAGAGACACATGTACCCCAATGTTAATTGCAGCACTGTTTACAATAGCCAGGACAAGGAAGAACCTAGATGTCCATCAGCAGATGAATGGATAAGAAAGATGTGGTACATATACACAATGGAGTATTACTCAGCCATTAAAAAGAATACATTTGAATCAGTTCTAATGGGGTGGATGAAACTGGAGCCTATTATACAGAGTGAAGTAAACCAGAAAGAAAAACACCAATACAGTATACTAACACATATATATGGAATTTAGAAGGATGGTAATGTTAAACCTGTACGCGAGACAGCAAAAGAGATGCAGATGTACAGAACAGACTTTTGGACTCTGTGGGAGAGGGAGAGGGTGGGATGATTTGGGAGAATGGCATTGAAACATGTATATTATCATGTAAGAAACGAATCCCCAGTCTATGTTCGGTACAGGATACAGGATGCTTGGGGTTGGTGTACTGGGATAACCCAGAGGTTATCCCAGAGGTATGGTATGGGAAGGGAAGTGGGAGGGGAGTTCAGGAGTGGGAACTTATGTACACCTGTGGCAGATTCATGCTGATGTACAGCAAAACCAATAGAGTAATGTAAAGTAAAAAAAAAGAAGAAGAAAGAAAAGAAAAAGAAAAATAGGTGATGATAATAGAAAAAAGAAACAGAACTAGAAAAAAAGTAGTATAAAAAATTTACAAACAGAATCCTTAACTAAACAGGATTTAGAGACCCAAAAGGGCTTTCACACCCTTTGACAAGAGCAGAGCCCACAGGAAGAAGAAAGTCTCTTCTATCCTGATAAGGACTCAGCCAATGAAAAGCCATGGACTCTGTTTTTCTCTAGCTTTCCCAACTTCCTTTTCCTCTCTATGAAAGTATCCTCCTTCTCTNATCATCACACATACTGTGAAGAAATGAGAAACAAATCATTTAACAAAATTCAACCCTGTTCATTGATGACATACTTTTAAATCATACATTTTGTATAGATTTTCATAAACAACTTTAAGAAACTTTTTATTGAATAATTAAATGTAACTGAATTAACTTCAGTGTTTACTCAGAGTAGAAAAATAGGTGACAAACACATGAAAAGATGCTCAACATCACTCATTAGCAGAGAAATGCAAATCAAGACCACAATGAGGTACCATTTCATGCCACTCAGAATGGCTGTGATCCAAAAGTCTACAAGCAATAAATGCTGGAGAGGGTGTAGAGAAAAGGGAACCCTCTTACACTGTTGGTGGGAATGCAAACTAGTACAGCCACTATGGAGAACGGTGTGGAGATTCCTTTAAAAATTGCAAATAGAACTGCCTTATGACCCAGCAATTCCACTGCTGGGCATACACACCGAGGAAACCAGAATTGAAAGAGACACATGTACCCCAATGTTAATTGCAGCACTGTTTACAATAGCCAGGACAAGGAAGAACCTAGATGTCCATCAGCAGATGAATGGATAAGAAAGATGTGGTACATATACACAATGGAGTATTACTCAGCCATTAAAAAGAATACATTTGAATCAGTTCTAATGGGGTGGATGAAACTGGAGCCTATTATACAGAGTGAAGTAAACCAGAAAGAAAAACACCAATACAGTATACTAACACATATATATGGAATTTAGAAGGATGGTAATGTTAAACCTGTACGCGAGACAGCAAAAGAGATGCAGATGTACAGAACAGACTTTTGGACTCTGTGGGAGAGGGAGAGGGTGGGATGATTTGGGAGAATGGCATTGAAACATGTATATTATCATGTAAGAAACGAATCCCCAGTCTATGTTCGGTACAGGATACAGGATGCTTGGGGTTGGTGTACTGGGATAACCCAGAGGTTATCCCAGAGGTATGGTATGGGAAGGGAAGTGGGAGGGGAGTTCAGGAGTGGGAACTTATGTACACCTGTGGCAGATTCATGCTGATGTACAGCAAAACCAATAGAGTAATGTAAAGTAAAAAAAAAGAAGAAGAAAGAAAAGAAAAAGAAAAATAGGTGATGATAATAGAAAAAAGAAACAGAACTAGAAAAAAAGTAGTATAAAAAATTTACAAACAGAATCCTTAACTAAACAGGATTTAGAGACCCAAAAGGGCTTTCACACCCTTTGACAAGAGCAGAGCCCACAGGAAGAAGAAAGTCTCTTCTATCCTGATAAGGACTCAGCCAATGAAAAGCCATGGACTCTGTTTTTCTCTAGCTTTCCCAACTTCCTTTTCCTCTCTATGAAAGTATCCTCCTTCTCTGGCTGTTCAGGAACTTACAAGTGACTCATCATGGCTGAGACCACAAACTGTAATTCTCTGATTCCCAATAAACTCATCTTTACTGGAAAAATCTCTGACAATCCATTTCAAGTCAACAGTGGTAATGTGTACTTGTTGGTAATGCTGAAGAAAGGTCATGGAATTCTGGATATATGTACACTGATATTTATGATGACCCCATTCTTTATGACATCAAAACAATGTTTTCCTTACTATTTCAAACAAATCTACTTGTCTTCACTATTGTCAGACAAAACACAATGTATATTATGAATGTTTTCTGGAAATGCTATGTTTAGTAATATCAGTCTTCTAAAACTGTCATTTTTTTAATCTTTTCAAAGCAAAGATCTGATTTGGAGAAAATGTAGGAAAATGTATTTATATGGAGAAATAGTAATCTAGAATCTAGTAACAGTTTAAAGGTATTTTATCAGTTTCAATACTCAAATTACAGGTGATGAACAATTTGTCGTAACTCATGTGATTCCCAAAGGGAATTTTAGAAATTGTTATTTATTACAATTTTGTTTCCCTACTTTCTTCATGTATGTGTTCTAGGTCTTCAGGGCTCTCTTGTGCTTATTATTATTGTTACTACTAATGCAATCAAAGTACTTCCCAAAGAAGCCTTTTACTCTCCAAGTGGTAGCAGGCAATCCACAGGCATTTTCCAGACTTAACAGAATGCCAACACCTCTTTGTGCCTGACAAGTCAAGGAACTCCCCTCTCATGATTGAGAATCAATTAGATATAAAAAGAGTTCAGTGGATTAAGATGCTTATTCACTGAATTTAGCAACTGGGACTATTATTCCTTTACTGATCACAAGGCTCATGCATAAGCTACCACACGTAATTACTCTGGAGAGACCCTTGATATATCATTAGTCCTGGGCATACTAGAATCACATCACTCTCCGAGGACTTCACTAGATTCCTATGGCCCTTACCACAGAATTACATGGAACTATTTTCTGTGTTAGTCTAAAATGGGTTAATGACCTCAGAATTACATGGAACTATTTGCTGTGTTAGTCTAAAATGGTTTAATGACCATCCCTACTGACAGCAGGTACACTGAGGTGGGCATGGCCTTTGATATCTCTAAGCATTACTGATTCAAATGTGATCTGCTGAGTTCACAGAAAAGGAGAGAAAGCTGTTTTTCTGGGATCTTTATCATTTTATATTTAAAATTATATATTATTTATAGTTCTGTTCATCCCAGATAAATGTGTGTACCTTATCATATATGCCTGAGCCTAGAAAATAACTCACAAAAATAATCCTCAAATAGAGTTGTTGACGGATAAATTATGGAAATAGTGAGCAATGGACATTTTGGAACATGTTTAGTACGATGGTTAACAACCATACATGTTATTTATCTTGCTTTTCAGTGTCAGATGGAAAATATTTCATTCCGAGTAATGGTACTCATGACAAGAAGCAAGGTTTGAAAAAAAAAAAATAGTGGCTCTTTTCCTGCTGAGCCCTAAAAGTTGGAAATCATAATGGAAATATTAAAAATGGAAAAAGATAAAAAGAAAGAGGAAAACTGGACTACTGCAACTCAGCTTTTTGTTATAGATTCATGACAAGGAGATACACAAAGAACATTTTAAAATAGAGTTTCAGTAGGAAAGTGTTGCAGCCCTATTCTAAGGAAGACTTAACTTTGATCAACTCTTATTTTAGAAACTGTTTGACTCCTAGATGATGTATCTTTGTTGCTCTCTAAATCTCAGTAAAGTATGATCAAGGATGATGCTGATATACACAAAGAAGTGAAATTCTTAACCATGATAATTATCTGAGAGCTTACCTGTGCCAGGCACACGCTCAAATTTAATATCAGTCTTTAATTTCATATTGCACCAACTGATAATTGATGTGAAGAAGAAACCAAGGCTTAAGGAATTTATCTGACTTGGGTAAGAGTCACTATTTCCATAATTTATCTTACTTGGGTAAGCTAGTGCATTTCAGAAATGATCGAGTCATGTCCTTATCCTCACATTCCAAATTTTATGGTTTTTATAGGAAAAATATTAAGTATGAGCAACTAGCTATGTCCAGAATAGTGTTCAATATTGTCCCATGTCGGGGAAAAGTCACGGCTTATGAGCATTAAGACTCTCTTCTGCCTTTTTTTTCTGCCTTTTCTAACAGTCATATATGGATGACCATAAAGAAGACTGAGCGCCGAAGAATTGAAGCTTTCAAACTGTGGTGCTGAAGGACTCTTGAGAGTCCCTTGGATAGCAAAGGAGATCAAACCAGCAATTCTAAAGGAAATCAACCCTGAATATTGGAAGAACTGATGCTGAAGTTGAAGCTCCAATACTTTGGCCACCTGATGCAAAGAGTCAACTCACTGGAAAAAAAAAACCCTGATGCTGGGAAAGACAGAGGGCAGGTGGAGGAGGGAAGTGACAGAGAATGAGATAGTTGGATCACATCACCAATTCAATGGACATGAACTTGGGCAAACTCTGGGAGATGGTGGGGGAAACAGAGGCCTGGCGTGCTGCAATCCATGGGGTTACAAAGAATCAGACATGACTTAGTGACTGAATATCAACAACAAAGACTCTACTCAGTAGGTACATGGTTAGAGTTCACATGTTCTGCTGGATCACTTGACTATGTGAAATGCCACCCAGAGGAGGCTAGGCACTACAACTACTGATGAATGAAAAATGGCTATCTGGGTGGCGGGGAAGGCTCTGTCTATATTCTTGACGCAGATCTTCCATTAGTTCTGTGAACACTGTTTTCTAGTTATATAAGGCAAGCATACAGGTAAGTTGACTTATAATCAGTGGGGAAAGTGCAACTATAGCAAGGTCTTATTTGGCAGAACTAAGGCAAGTGCTTACGTGTTGCTGGCAAGCATGTAAATTAGTCAGTATCCCTTCTCTAGGAATCTGTAAGAGTCTCTGTATTGACATAGACTAAAATAATTCCTAAGAGGACAGGGATTGAAACAGTTCCCATCCACTCTCTTTCCATTTGAAAAATCAATATTGTTTTAATCCATCTGACATACCAGGGTATCCACCGGTGATATTAAATGACAGGAAAGTCATCAGGGGTCCCGAGACGAACCTCAACATCAGGGAAATGTGGATGAGTGACCTATTAGTAAGTTTAACACTATGCCTTAGGACATCAGAAGGATGAGAGTCAAGTATAACTGATCTGGATCTACCCCTATCCAACTCAAGCTCTGTAGAGGAGCTTTAGGGAGCTGGGTGAATGGTAACCATTCTAACACTTGGGACAAGCAAGTGACCTGTCCAGCTCAGACTAAACATGACAGAGCTGGAAGGGGCTCTTTTGAAGATGGGTTGCCATCAAAGCTTGAACCAGTCAGCAGAGACCAACAGTAGCAGCTTGAATTAATTCTATTACAACAGGTATCGGGGATACTAAACTCTGTCCCCTAGTAGCTATGGCAGCAGCACAGCTAGAAAAGGGCAAATTAACTGAACTGTCTAGCTATAGTCATTATGCTGCGGCAGGTGGTGGCATTTTATGAAGCATCCAGTATTCCTGGTACAGACTGTGTGCTTTTCAGCCAGGTGATACTGTATTTGAGTACTGACTATGTCAGTAAGGTAAATAGTCAGGACTAACTTCGTGGGCATAGATAAGCCCTGGGCATGCTGGGACATAACATGCAAGGGGGTAATGGAGATGGGAAATTGCACCCTATAATGTAGGAAGATGTGACTTAGTGTCTTCATAATTTGTATATGAAGGGCTTGTTTTGCTGCAAGCTGTTAGATCTAGGGACATTAAGTTCCCAGTTAAGGTAAGTAAATGCAAATCATGACAGGTTTGCCAAGTGGCAGAGGTCCCATGAGCATTCTATATTTAAAGGATTATGATTTAACCCTATAAGCTGCATTGCTATTTTAACAATATTTGGTTCAGTATAATATAATTTGTTTTGAAGGCAAGTTAATAAGTAACAGATTTTTTTTTTCTTTCAACCAAGTTAAATCACTAGAGGTGTGTCTCTAACAGATTTATCTTCACCAACATTTTAGAGGTGAGACACTAGGCAGAATTAAGACAGATATTCATCATCCTGTTTGTTATATCCCTACAACCTGGATCAAGTTTAAGAACATACCAAAATGCACTGAATATTTTTATGTAAACTTTGACATGAATTCTTTTTCTGATGTGTAGCTATCTCAATAAATTGTCTGGAATGGCAATCACAAATTATTGTCCCTGTGACAAATGTAAAGTGGAAAGTCATGAAAACTTGCCTTTCAATATGGCAGTGAACTTTCTGTTTTTCAGAATATTCACATTTTTATTTAAATTAAAAACCATAGTGACAAAAATGTCAGAACAGGAATCAATCTAAATAATGAAAGAAATATGAGTTTATTGCCATAGGAATATTAATAGCCATAATATTTCAATTTCACACATCCTTTCTCCCTAAAACCAAAAATATGTTGTCTTACTGTGGAATTAGAGTGAAAGAATTTGTCACAGATGGTAGTGTCTTGCCCTTGGGAAAAAAAAAAAAGTAGAAAGCAAATTATGGAAGTCAGGGTAACTATGATCCACTAAAGTCTGCTGAATTGTAGTTGAAATCCTAAATGCAGGAGCCAAAGCTTATCACCAGTGTTCTGATAGCCTAAAGCCTATGGGGCTGAGAGTAAAACACTAGAGGACTTTGATCCCTAACACAGTGGCAATGAAAGCTTCATCTGAAGGCTTGTCCCTATGGTTCTTTAAAATTACCAAGGGCTGTCTTCATTTATAAACAATGTGCATGTCCCTGACTGAAAATTTTCCTCTAATGACACTAAATTTTTTAAAAATTTACTTATTTTAATTGGAGGCTAATTACCTCACAATATTGTATTGGTTTTGCCACACATTAACAGGAATTCGCCATGGGTGCACACATGTTCCCCATCCTGAACCCCCTTCCCACTTCCCTCCCCATCCCATCCCTCTAGGTCATCCCAGTGCTGCAGCCCCGAGCACCCTGTATCATGCATTGAACCTGGACTGGCAATTTGTTTCACATATGATATTATACATGTTTCAATGCCATTCTCCCAAATCATCCCACCCTTGCCCTCTCCCACAGAGTCCAAAAGACTGTTATAGACATCTGTGTCTCTTTTGCTGTCTCGCATACAGGGTTATTGTTACCATCTTTCTAAATTCCATATATATGTGTTAGTAGGCAATGGCAACCCACACCAGTACACTTGCCTGGAAAATCCCATGGACAGAGGAGCCTGGTAGGCTGCAGTACATGGGCTCGCTAAGAGTTGGGCACGACTGAGCGACTTCACTTTCACTTTTCACTTTCATGCATTGGAGAAGGACATGGCAACCCACTCCAGTATTCTTACCTGGAGAATCCCAGGGACAGAGGAGCCTAGTGGGCTGCCATCTATGAGGTTTCACAGAGTTGAACATGACTGAGGTGACTTAGCAGCAGCAGCAGCAGCATACTGTATTGGTTTTTTTCTGGCTTACTTCACTCTGTATCATAGGCTCCAATTTCATCCACCCCATTAGCACTGATTCAAATGTATTCTTTTTAATGGCTGAGTAATACTCCACTGAGTATATGTACCACTGCTTTCTTATCCATTCATCAACTGATGGACATCTAGGTTGTTTCCATGTCCTGTCTATTATAAACAATGCTGCGATGAACATTGGGGTACATGTGTCTCTTTCAATTCTGTTTTCCTCATTGTGTATGCCCAGCAGTGGGATTTCTGGGTCATAAGGCAGTTCTATTTCCCGTTTTTTAAGGAATCTCCACACTGTTCTCCATAGTGGGTGTACTAATTTGCCTTCCCACCAACAGTGTAAGAGGGTTCCCTTTTTTCCACACCCTTTCCAGCATTTATTGCTTATGGACTTTTGGATCACAGCCATTCTGAGTGGCATGAAATGGTACCTCACTGTGGTTTTGATTTACATTTCTCTGCTAATGAGTGATCTTTTCATGTGTTTGTTAGCCATCTGTATGTCTTCTTTGGAGAAATGTCTGTTTAGTTCTTTGGCCCATTTTTTGATTGGGTCGTTTATTTTTCTGGAATTGAGCTGCAGGAGTTGCTTGTATATTTTTGAGATTAATTATTTGTCAGTTGCTTCATTTGCTATTACTTTCTCCCATTCTGAAGGCTGTCTTTTCACCTTGCTTAGATTTTCCTTTGTTGTGCAGAAGCTTTTAATTTTAATTAGGTCCCATTTGTTTATTTTTGCTTTTATTTCCAGTATTCTGGGAGGTGGATCATAGAGGATCCTGCTGTGATTTATGTCAGAGAGTGTTTTGCCTATGTTCTCCTCTAGGAGTTTTATTGTTTCTTGTCTTACGTTTAGATCTTTAATCCATTTTGAGTTTATTTTTGTGTATGGTGTTAGAAAGTGGTCTAGTTTCATTCTTTTACAAGTGGCTGACCAGTTTTCCCAGCACCACTTGTTAAAGAGATTGTCTTTAATCCACTGTATATTCTTGCCTCCTTTGTCGAAGATAAGGTGTCCATAGGTGTGTGGATTTATCTCTGGGCTTTCTATTTTGTTCCATTGATCTATATTTCTGTCTTTGTGCCAGTACCATACTGTTTTGATGACTGTGGCTTTGTAGTAGAGCCTGAAGTCAGGCAGGTTGATTCCTCCAGTTCCATTCTTCTTTCTCAAGATTGCTTTGGCTATTCGAGGTTTTTTGTATTTCCATACAAATCTTGAAATTATTTGTTCTAATTCTGTGAAAAATACTGCTGGTAGCTTGATAGGGATTGCATTGAATCTGTAGATTGCTTTGGGAAGTATACTCATTTTCACAATATTGATTCTTCCAATCCATGAACATGGTATATTTCTCCATCTATTAGTGTCCTCTTTGATTTCTTTCATCAGTGTTTTATAGTTTTCTATATATAGGTCTTTAGTTTCTTTAGGTAGATATATTCCTAAGTATTTTATTCTTTTCGTTGCAATGGTGAATGGAATTGTTTCCTTAATTTCTTTTTCTACTTTCTCATTATTAGTGTATAGGAATGCAAGGGATTTCTGTGTGTTGATTTTATATCCTGCAACTTTACTATATTCATTGATTAGCTCTAGTAATTTTCTGGTGGAGTCTTTAGGGTTTTCTATGTAGAGGATCATGTCATCTGCAAACAGTGAGGGTTTTACTTCTGATTGCTGTGGTCAAAACTTCCAGAACTATGTTGAATAGTAGTGGTGAAAGTGGGCACCCTTGTCTTGTTCCTGACTTCAGGGGAAATGCTTTCAATTTTTCACCATTGAGGATAATGTTTGCTGTGGGTTTGTCATATATAGCTTTTGTTATGCTGAGGTATGTTCCTTCTATTCCTGCTTTCTGGAGAGTATTTATCATAAATGGATATTGAATTTTTATCAAAGGCTTTCTCTGCATCTATTGAGATAATCATATGGCTTTTATTTTTCAATTTGTTAATATGGTATAGTACATTGATTGATTTGTGGATATTGAAGAATCCTTGCATCCCTGGGATAAAGCCCACTTGATCATGATGTATGACCATCAGTGATAATGGCCTGTAGTTTTCTTTTTTGTGGCATTTTTGTCAAGTTTTGGTATTAAGGTGATGGTGGCCTCATAGAGTTTGGAAGTTTACCTTCCTCTGCAATTTTCTGGAAGAGTTTGAGCAGGATAGGTGTTAGCTCTTCTCGAAATTTTTGGTAGAATTCAGCTGGGAAGCCATCTGGACCTGGGCTTTGTTTGCTGAAGATTTCTAATTACAGTTTCAATTTCTGTGCTTGTGATGGGTCTGTTAAGATTTTCTATTTCTTCCTGTTCAGTTTTGGAAAGTTGTACTTTTCTAAGAATTTTTCCATTTCTTCCAAGTTGTCATTTATTGGCATATAATTGCTGATAGCAGTCTCTTATGATCCTTTGTATTTCTGTGTTGTCTGCTGTGATCTCTCCGTTTTCATTTCTAATTTTATTGATTTGATTTTTCTCCCTTTGTTTCTTGAAGAGTCTGGCTAATGGTTTGTCAATTTTATTTATCCTCTCAAAGAACCAGCTTTTGGCTTTGTTGATTTTTGCTATGGTCTCTTTTGTTTCTTTTGCATTTATTTCTGCCCTAATTTTTTAAGATTTATTTCCTTCTACTAACCTGGGGTTCATAATTTCTTCTTTTTCAAGTTTCTTTAGGTGTAGAGTTAGGTTATTTATTTGACTTTTTTCTTGTTTCTTTAGGTATGCCTGTATTGCTAAGAACCTTCCTCTTAGCACTGCTTTTACAGACACTAAATTTTTAAGTAACAAAATCAAATGAAATCTCAGCTGATTGCTTTTAGGCACGATTTAAAGTTTTGACCTTAATGAATATCCTACAGGACAACAGTGAGACACTCTCCTCCTTTTCCTCCTTAGGGAAGCAGGGGGACAGGGGGGGAAGAATTATTAAAAAAAAAAAAAAAAGCTCATGAGAAATACTGTGCAATATCACTTACACATGGGATCTAAAAAATGTAACACACTCATGAATATGACAAAAAAGAAGTAGACTCACAGATATAAAGAATAAACTAGTGGTAACCAGCGGGGAGAGGGAAGAGAGGAGGGACATTATAGTGGCAGGAGAGTGCTATGTATGTTAAGCTGCTTTAGTAGTGTCTGACTTTTTGCAGCATTATGAACTATAGCTTGCCAGGCTCCTCTGTCCATGGGATTTTCCAGGCAATAATACTGGAGTGTGTTGCCATTTCCTCCTCCAGGGGATCTTCCATGTAATTATCCTCCAATGATAGGAATCACCCTTCAATGTTGTGAGATTAAGTGGTACAAACTATTAGGTATAAAAGAAGCTACAAGTCAAAAGCGTAAATGCACCCCAATGTTCACTGCAACACTATTCACAATAGTGAGGACACGGAAGTAACTAAAATGTCCATCAAGAGAAGAATGGATAAATATGTAGTACACATACTGTTGTTCAATCTCTAATTTGTATCCGTCTCTTTGTGAGCTCACAGACCGTAGCATGCCAGGCTTCACTATCCTTCACTATCTTTTGGAGTTTGCTCAATTTCATATATATGTACACAATACAACAGATTGTTACTTAGCCATAAAAAGGAACAAAACTTTGATCATTTACAGAGATACGGATGGGCCTAGATATTATCAATGGAGAAGGAGATGGCAACCCACTTCAGTACTCTTGCCTGGAAAATCCCATTGACGGAGGAGCCTGGTGGACTGCCATCTATGGGGTCACACAGAGTTGGACAGGACTGAAGAAACTTAGCAGCAGCACCAGCAGCAGATATTATCATAAAGAGTGAAGTTAAGTCAGAAAGAGAAAAACAAATATCATATATAAACACATAAACATGGGATCTAGAAAAATGGCATAGATGATCTTATTTGAAAAGCAGAAATAGAGACACAGATTTAGAGAACAAACATATAGACAACAAACATATAGATGGGGTGGAGGTGGGATGAATTGGGAGACTGGGGTTGACATATCTACACTACTATGTATTAAAAAGGTAACTAATGAGAACCTACTGTATAGCACAGAAAACTCTACTCAGTGCTCTGTGGTGACCTAAATGGGAAGGAAATCAAAAAAGAGTATATGTATATACTTATGGCTGATTCACTTTTATGTACAGCAGAAACTGACACAGTGATATAAAGCAAATATACTCCAATAAAAAAGTTACAAGGATTATATAATATGAAGAATATAGCCAATTTTTAGAATAACTATAAATGGGACATAACCTTTAAAATTGTGAATCACTATATTTTACAGTGCCATCTATGGGGTCGCACAGAGTTGGACATGACTGAAGCGACTTAGCACCAGCAGCAGTACCTTATATCACATCATACATTAACTAAACTTCAATAATTGTTTAAAAGCCCACAAGAACCTTGGTTTTAGCTAGTATGCCAAAGGACTATAAACGTAGATAGAATTAACTGAATTATATATCAATTTACAGAGTTTTTAAAAAATCTATTTTCTGAAATACACTGAAGAAAAACAAAACGAACCAAAAACTCGTAATAAGTATCCTCCTGTGCCACCCCCCACATGCATACACCTCAAAGGATGATGTCATAAACCTTTATATTTTGGATATACCTGGAGGGCTTGTTTCAGAGCTGAAGTCTGTCCCCAGCCCATACACAATGACTAATTTAGCGGGTAGGGCTTTCAGAAAATTTTCACTGCTAACAGTTCTCAGGGGTTGCCTTGAGAACCAACTGCTTTAAGGAGTCTTAAGTTCTTTTTCTGAGGAATGATAGTTCTGTCTCGCAATTTTCAGTTCAGTTCAGTTCATTTCAGACACTCAGTCACATTCGACTCTTTGTGATCCCATAGACTACAGCATATTAGGCTTCCCAGTCCATCACCAATTCCTGGAGCCTGCTCATGTCCATTAAGTCGGTGATGCCATCCAACCATTTCAACCTTTGTCATCCCCTTTTCTTCCTGCCTTCCATCTTTCCCAGCATCAGGGTCTTTTCCAGTAGACAGCTCTTCACATCAGGTGATCAAAGTATTGGAGTTTCAGCTTCAACATCAATCCTTCCAATGAATATTCATGACTGATTTTCTTTAGGATTGACTGGTTGGTTCTCCTTGTTCTCCAGGGGAATCTCAAGAGTCTTCTCCAACACCACAGTTCAAAAGCATCAATTCTTTGGCTTTCAGCTTTTGTTATGGTCAAACTCTTACATCCATACGTGACTACTGGGAAAACCATAGCAGGACTTCAACAGCGTCATCCTTTAGGATTTGAAATAATTCAGCTGGAATTCCATCACCTCCACTAGCTTTGTTTGTAGTGATGCTTCCTAAGGCCCATTTGACTCCAGGATGTCTGGTTTTAGGTGAGTGATCACACTATTGTGATTATCTGGGTCATGAAGATCTTTTTTTGTATAGTTCTGTGTATTCTTGCTACCTGTTCTTAATATCTTCTGCTTCTGTTAGGTCCATACTATTTCTGTCCTTTATTGTACCCATCTTTGCATGAAATGTTCCCTTGGTATCTCTAATTATCTTGAAGAAATCTCTAGTCTTTCCCATTCTATTGTTTTTGTCTATTACTTCACAACTTTAAGAGTTAGGAAAATCTGTGTTAGAAAATCACTCATATAGGACTCATCATTTTTAAGTCAGATGTCTGAGAGCTCATCACTTACAAGAAAAAAGAGAGGTCTCTTTCATGGTCTACACATGCTCGCAGTCTTAGAAGAATTCAGAGAGGACAAGTTAATTGAAAATATTGATTTGTACTGTGAAAGTCCTCGTTATTAATTTTGGAACAGAGTAAGAATAAGTTTATACATACACAGATAAATACCAAAAACAATGCTGGAATTGGAAGGAATTCAAAGTATACACACACACAAAAAAAAACTTTCTGAAGAAAATGAACCTATAAAGACAGAAAAAAATGATTTACTTTCACATTATCTTACTTAGAAAGGAGCTTAAATGTTTCCTTTATTTTAAAAATTGTGTTCTTTCATTTATTTATAGTCAACTTTTACACCATAAACTTAATATCTTTTTACTTTATCAAGAAATTAAGAAAGATACAGACATATTCCTTCAAAGACCAAAGAAGAAACAATACAAGTAACTCTGAAGCAAAAAGAATGGCTTGGGAATTACCTGCTCTGAACTTTGGTCTTCTGGTTATAATGGACCCACTAAATGATGGTGATGACTATGAAAAGCCTTGAAAGTATCCTTAGGGAAAAATGGGAAGCCAAAAAATAGGAAGAACTAAAGCTTTATTGTTCTTATGGTGATAAGCTACAGACTTATGTCTTCCCAAAAGTGTATTTTGATTTGACTTCCATTTCTTTGAATACGAGATTGAATTAAAAGTTCATATTCACTATATATCACTACTTCAGGGTATGAAACAGAGGCTAGCTAGATGAAAATCTAAGTATAATAACAGAAAGATCAGAGTTTATATGACTGTTGATTATTTAAAAAGAGAAAATAAAAGCAGTAGGGGGACGTGAATGCCTTCATATGCCAAATAGTTTAATTATTACCAATATCACATAAATAAAACATTGCACTGTGAAAAATAATCTAGTAAAAGTGGCTTTCGAAATTAAAAAAAAACTGAAAGACTATTAAATAACACAAATGAAATAAAATAACCTATAAGTTGTTTTACTTCCAAAGTAATTCAAAACACAGCAATCTTAAAGTGATTTCACTTATTTAAAAAAAGCCACTGGCCCATATGTCATTATTCCACAACTCCATATCAAGCTAGACATTGGAAAATATATCTATAATTTTTGAGAAAAGATGGATAGACATTGATGAAACAAGAAAAAAACGTACTATATCTAACATGTATAAAACTTCACTCATCTATCCTAATTCCTCTGAGAATGATCTCCATATCATTCTTTATTTGCTGCTGCTGCTGCTAAGTCGCTTCAGTCATGTCCGACTTTGTGCGACCCCATAGAGAGCAGCCCACCAGGCTCCTCTGTCCCTGGGATTCTCCAGGCAAGAATACTGGAGTGGGTTGCCATTTCCTCCTCCAGAGCATGCATGCATGCTAAGTCACTTCAGTCGTGTCTGACTCTGTGTGACCCTATGGCCAGGAGTCCACCAGGCTACTCTGTCCACAGGATTCTACAGGCAAGAATACTGGAGTGGGTTGCTATTTCCTTCTCCATCTTCTTTATTTACTATAGTTTATTTTATCCAAATAGAACAATAAACATACAGACATAAATGTGAATCTGGAGCCAATTTAGTGTCAATATAATTATCTCCCATTCTTGTATGTATCTGATGAATATCACCCTTATATTCCTATATACCTGTACACGTATACCAGCTTATAAGATGTGTTTTTAAAAAGTTATTCCTTTCCATGTAAGGAGGTCATAACCAAACCCCTGTAACTTTCCAATTATTAACAATAGGCTGCAGGAGTAAGTTATGAAATCAAATATTTTAGTTGATATAAAGAGCAGCATTAAATGAATAGACAATTCACAGAAATATACAGGGTAAATGGTATACAAGAGCTGTAACATAATATACATTGTCTTTAATGTTTTTAATAGACCTGTGGCCTTTCAATATTAACATATTTGGAGAAGTTGAAGACGTTCAGATAGTACAACAAAGTGGCTGAAGTGCAGGAAACAATTCAGTGAGTAAAAGAAGAAAGAAGTAATTACTTGCTATGCGGAAATACTGAAGAAAACAATGTCTTAAATAGCCCTTAAATTGCAGTTTGAATATCAAACCAAAACAATATATGGAACTTAAAATAGTCATCTAGTCATTAGCTGCATCTTCAGGTTCTCACCCTAGGAAACTGCTGATTTATCTGGAATTTGATTACACAGAGAAACATAATTTATTTAATAGGTATAACATTCATAAATCATAGTAGCATAAGCCTTCTATTGTATCATTCCAAATATTTGTGCTTTATACTTTATAAGTATTTTTTTCTACCTACTCTTGGTGGATATAGTAAGCCTCAGAATCCTCATTTGATACATTAATAAACTCAAATACATTAATCTTGCTCCCACAGGCTGCAGGCTACAGGGTTGCATAGAGTTACACATGATCGAAGCAACGTAGCTGGCATGCAACCCACGTGTAAATGTATATCAGTCAATAACATTCTGTGTGGTGCTCAGTCCTGTCTGATTCTCTGTGACCCCATGGACTATAGCCCTCTCGGTTCCTCTGCCCATGGAGTTTTCAAGACTAGAATACGGGAGTGGGTTGCCATTTCCTACACCAGAGGATCTTCCTGACCCAGGGATGAGATCTGCATCTCTTGCATCTCCTGCTTTGGCAGGTGGATTCTTTGGAGCTTCCCTGGTGGCTCAGATGGCAAAGAGTCTGCCTGCAATGTGGGAGACCCAGGTTCGATCTCTGGGTTGGGAAGATCTCCAGGAGAAGGAAATGGCAACCCACTCCAGTATTCTTGCCTGGAAAACCCCATGAACGAAAGAGCCTGGAGGGCTACAGTCCATGGGGTCACAAAGAGTTGGACACGACTGAGCGACTAACACACACAGCACCATCTGGGAAGCCCCAGTAAACTTCTAGAAGGGAGAATAAATCAATGAATGGCCATAGTGGGGGCCATAGATGGGCTCTAACAATGAGCTACAGAAAGTCCAGTATTTTTTAGAAATGGGACCCCAGTCCTCATTGGGGTGCTGTTTCTTTCCCAGCTCCAGAGCCAGCAAGACTTTTCAAATCTGTAACTCAGTGAAAGCTGCATGTGTACTACATATTAGCTGCATTTATCTACACCACAATAATACTACAGGCCAATAAAGTTCTGTTCCGGGAAAAATGTGAGCAGTAATAGAGCCGGACAAACAGAGTTTGTGAACCTATCTCCTAATGAATTTTTGTAGACTTAAAGGAATTGGAAATTTAAATGCAAGATATCTTTTACTATTGCTCTTTCAGCTCTGAAATAAGAAGTCATCAGTCTAAAATTCAGCAACATATGAACAGAAACACAGCATGCTGAAACATGGCAAAGCAGGAGGCAGAATTTGGTCAGACATTCTTTGTGGTTCAAGGTTTCAATAACATGTTAGTTTGTAGGAACTGGTAATTAACACCTGGCCATATTCATGACTTTAGCATGTCATCAGTAGTTTGTGTGTGTCTGTTCTGTGTCATAACCTGCATGAGTCACTGTTGTGTGTGCCCTTTCATTCTTTGGAGAGGCCATGTGACTTAGAAGAAAAGGTAAAAATTATGAAGATACACAAATCAATGACCAACCCGTATTTTCTGTCTAATAGCAATAGGATGTTCTGGGAATATTATATAATTTCCCCAAGCACCAGTTGTCCTCTATAAAATTCAAATTATAGTTTGAGTGACTTGTATAAACATTCATATATATATATATATGAGAGATTCTATTACAGTGAATAGTATCATATATTAGATATCATGGTAATTGTTAATTTCATTATTATTTCTGGTTGAATCACTGTCTAGAAAAAGTTATGCAATATTTATGAGAGAAGGGGGGTGAAGAGGAGGAAGGAAAGAGGGGAGGATGAGGAAGAATAGGAGAGGAGGAGGAGAGGGAGAAAGGAGAGGAGAGAAAGAAAAAGGGGAGAAGCTATCCTAG
The DNA here is from genome assembly GCA_006410615.1 of Neotragus moschatus. Classification (NCBI taxonomy): domain Eukaryota; kingdom Metazoa; phylum Chordata; class Mammalia; order Artiodactyla; family Bovidae; genus Neotragus; species Neotragus moschatus. The sequence goes on from SJYA01005276.1 coordinate 22,097, forward strand.
CACTGGGGTGACTGATCTAGTACAAAGTACTAGACTTCTGAGACCACACGGGCTACACTCTGCCAGGCTCCTCTGTCCACGGGGTTCTCCACGCAGGAATACTGGAGGGGGTTGCTCGACCCAGGGATGGAACCTGCATCTCTTACATCTTCTGCATTGGCAGTTGACTTCTCTACCACTGAACCACCAGAGAAGCCCAAAGGACTTTGCATAACCAGAGACATCTCCTTTTTGCATGAGTGCAAATGGTATACTTAAAAGCTCCAAAAGAGTCCTAGATGTTAGTTCAAAACTTATTTTTTCCCCTAAACAATACTTATTTTACTAATTTAATTAACTCCTTCCAATATTTGTAGGAAAAGTAAATATCAATGAAAAATTATTTCACTGCTCTCTATTATATTGACGTTACATCAGAAAATTTTTGAGAAATGGTATTTGATGTGATCTTTCTGAGAGTCTTCATCCTTATATTTTTGTAGAACATTGCCATTATTTTGTATATTTCTTTTATGTAACCTGATTCTCATGTAATTTTTAGTTATAGAATTTTGTACCAAACAGTTAACAAAAATTTTGCATGTTTCATTTTTGCATGAGACTATCTGAATTCTCCAGCATTCCTACCAACTGATATAAATAATTTCTACTTAGTTATTTATTTGTATATACCTAGCTTCATAAAATCACCCCACTCCAGTACTCTTGCCTGGAAAATCCCATGGATGCAGGAGCCTGGTAGGCTGCAGTCCATGGGGTCGCTAAGGGTCGGACACGACTGAGGGACTTCACTTTCACTTCTCACTTTCATGTATTGGAGAAGGGAATGGCAACCCACTCCAGTGTTCTTGCCTGGAGAATCCCAGGGATGGGGGAGCCTGGTGGGCTGCCATCTATGGGGTCGCACAGAGTTGGACACGACTGAAACGACTTAGCAGCAGCAGCAGCAGCTTCATAAAATGGTAAAATAAGGAAAATATTGGAAAGGATAATATAAAGTATACTTAAGAACTATCAAATAAGGTCAAATACATTTTAAAAGAAAACTAAAGATCCTTTGTTTTGTACAGCAACTCTATGCCATTGTTTCTTGCTTTATAAGCCTCAAATTAACATTTCTATTCTGTACACAAAACTAGCACTAAGAAGTTCAGTTTATTATGCTCTGATACACAAAGGGAAGTAAAAACATGAATTCATACTTAATCATAAACAAATCTGAATCCCAGGTGATCAGTGTGAAAGAAAAGCAGCTGGGGGAATGATGATGCATTACCTAAATAATACTGAAAGATCAAATTTTAAAAAATGTAAAAAAAATAAGTATGTTATTTTTTGCATATTAACAGTGATGTTCACTGATGCTGAAAATGAGTTAGGGTTACATAAATACAATAGTGGATAATCTTTTTACCATAACAAGATGCGTGGCAATGGCACAGAGGAGAAGACATCACCAGTTAAATGATGAATGTTCCCTGAGGTCCTGTTTATTTTTACTATTTAATTAGTAACAGTGAAAGTGAGCTCAAACTGGAAAATGCCTCTGGTGGGAAAGGAATAAATTCTTGAAATCTTTTCCAATTCAATATATATATATATATATATATATATATATATATATAGGTGCAGAAAAGCCTTAATGATATTATACCTTGGGAATAGGTGTATCTGATATATGAAAGCAAGTGTGCAATCTGTCATACTGAAATCATTCACTTTCAACACCAACACAGAAAAAGTTGCAGGGGAATGAAGACATTCACATGATACCAGTTGCCCCTTGAGTAAAAATGTATTAGCTTCCTAAAATGACTGTTACATTTTTTTAACCTTTTCTTATCAGTAAATCTCATTTTCATAGTAGACACCATGAGCACTCACTCTTTACTGATACACAGGAGTGATATATCATTGCTCTAGACTGACTTAAAGCTACCGGGCTGTTTATCTCATTTTTACTCCGTGGTCAGGTAATGGTGGAAAGTGAAGAGAAACTAAAGAGCCTCTTGATGAGAGTGAAAGAGGAGAGTGAAAAAGTTGGCTTAAAACTCAACATTCAGGAAACTAAGATCATGACATCTTGCTCTTTGGAAGCAAATCTATAACAAACCTAGACAGAGTATTAAAAAGCAGAGACATTACTTTGCTGACAAAGATCTGTATAATCAAAGCTATTATTTTTCCAGTAGTCACCTACAGATGTGAGAGTTGGACCATAAAGAAGGCTGAGCACTATAGAATCGATGCCTTTGAACTATGGTATTGGAGAAAACTCTCAAGAGTCCCTTGGACTGCAGAGACCAAACTAGTCAGTCCTTAAGGAAATCAACCCTGGATATTCACTGGAAGGACTGATGCTGAATCTGAAGTTCCAATATTTGGCCACCTGATGTGAAGAGCCAACTCATTAGAAAAGATCCTGATGGTGGGAAAAATTGAAGGCAGGAGGAGAAGGGGAAAAGAGAGGATGAGATTGCTGGATGGCACCATTGACTCAATGGACACGAGTTTGAGAAAGCTCTGGGAGATGGTGAAGGACAGGAAACCTGGCTGCAGTCCGTGGGGTTCCAAAGAGTCAGGCCTGATTGAGTAACCAAACATAAAAGTATTTATGCCCTTCATCAAACACTAAAATTTCAAAATGATGACAAGATAATTAAAATTGTACTGGACTGTGAAATAAATTTCTTAGAAAAGGGCAGCTTCACTTCCAAGGGGCATCTTCNGACAGGAAACCTGGCTGCAGTCCGTGGGGTTCCAAAGAGTCAGGCCTGATTGAGTAACCAAACATAAAAGTATTTATGCCCTTCATCAAACACTAAAATTTCAAAATGATGACAAGATAATTAAAATTGTACTGGACTGTGAAATAAATTTCTTAGAAAAGGGCAGCTTCACTTCCAAGGGGCATCTTCTTGCACACACATACCAATTTTTCACTCTATGATACCCTCCATACAATAGAAATGAATTCTAGACTAAATGAATTTCATACATGCAGTGAACATTTCTGTTACACAGTTCCTTAAATACATGTGGTACCTTTAAGAGGAAAAAAAGAGAAGACAGAAAAATTGATTCCATTGCATTTCAGAAAATGACAAGTCTAGGCAGACAGAGGTTTGACGGCGGAATTTAGATAACATATTCTTGTGCATGGAGTCCCCAGATGAGTCAACGTTTCCAAAAACCACTGACAAGATGTCTACAAACACAGCACAGAGATGACCAAGAAAATGACAACTATTCCATTAAGGAGACAGCTGGGCAATCAAAAAAGCTTCCAACAACTAAAACTGTTCACAAAATAAGTGAAGGGTCAACTTCAGAATATTTGGTGATATTGTTGCAAATAAAGATTTATTTTGAAACAAATGCTACAGAGAATATTACACAAAAGCAGTTTTGTAATAATTGCAACACTCAGAGACTATTTCTTCATTTAGCTTGAGTTTGGTTGACTCGGTAAAAGGAAAATTATCAATGAATTTCAAAATTGAATAAATTGAAGTCCTTTGTTCAGTTACATCATTTTTTTCCCTTTTTAAGTAACTATTTATTATTGTTACTTGACACACCAAATACACTAAGAAAACCCAAAGCAAGAAAGTCATAAAGCTACTTTATCAATTTGGCACAACTATTACCGTAAAATTTAGCAAACATCCTGGAGGCGGTGCCCATGTTACATCAAGATCCTGCCTCCGCTCGTTACTGTGATAAGAGAGGAGAGCAAAAGCAACAGTGAAATGATAGTGATTTTAGTTGTTTTCTTGATTCTGAAGTGATAATGGATGGAGTGAAAAAAAAAAAAAACAGGGAAAATAAATAAACCTAGGAATAGAGAAGAGATTTTAAAAAGAAATGAATCAGGTGCACTCAGTGCAGCCTGACCTGGCCAGGAGGAGCCAGCCCGTGTCTGGGGCCAGGGTTGGGGGCCAAGAAGAGCCACCCTGTGCCGTGCCTGAGGCCAGGTTCGGGGGCCGGGAAGAGCCACCCTATGTCCGAGGCCAGGGTCAGGGGCTGGGAAGAGCCACTGATTGATTAACACTCAGCACAAGTGGATGCGACAGCTGGCGCACTCAGCACAAGCAGCTGCGATGACCGGCACATTCAGCGAGGCCGAGAGGAGTTACCCCACGTCTGAGGTCAGGGGCAGCAGCCAAGAGTGCCAGGCTGCGATGGCACAGGAACAGCTGAGAGGAGCCACCCCGCGTCTGAGGCCAGGGCCAGGGGCTGGGAAGATCAACCTGTGTCCAGGGAGCAGTGGCTGCGCTGGCGCAGGAGGGCCTAGAGGAGCTATCCCATGTTGAAGGTCAGGAAGGGCAGTGGTGAGGAGACACC
>SJYA01005277.1:0-25767 GCA_006410615.1 Neotragus moschatus
TTTCATTCTTTTACAAGTGGTTGACCAGTTTTCCCAGCACCACTTGTTAAAGAGATTGTCTTTAATTTAGACTGCTGTTAAATGGTGAAATTCTTAAAACACGAGGAGAGTTCCAGAAAGAAGCCACAAGAGAAGCTTTATATTTTTGTGACTTTGAAGGCATCTTCCCCTGTTTGTGAAAAAGGGGCCTCTCATTTGTGTTTTGCATCCAGCTGGCCTTGCCCAAGGAGACAGACAAGACCAGGAGGTGTCCCCTGCCCTCGGGGACCTGAGGACCCGGAGCAAAGACAGGTGTGAGACAGGCGTTACAACCATAGACCTGGGCTCGCAGCTCCATGTCCATCCCCCTCCCAGCACCTGGGTCACCTTGTGGTCACTGTTTATCATCTGTCCACCCTCTAGACTGTGGAGCCATGAGACCTAGGCCCTGGTACCCAGGATTCCTCAGTGAGTGCCTCCTGAATGAACCGATGACCTCTGACTTGGTACCCTCTTTGTTTGCATCATTAATTGACCCCCATTCAATGGAGACATATTTTTAGNTTATCATCTGTCCACCCTCTAGACTGTGGAGCCATGAGACCTAGGCCCTGGTACCCAGGATTCCTCAGTGAGTGCCTCCTGAATGAACCGATGACCTCTGACTTGGTACCCTCTTTGTTTGCATCATTAATTGACCCCCATTCAATGGAGACATATTTTTAGAGATGCTTGTTTCGAATTGAATCTCTCTTGGCTACTCTTTTTAAAGGGAATATGCACACACGCATGCATACACACACACACACACACACACACACACACACACTGCAATTGCTTCTTGTTGAGACTATGAGGACACAAAGATTAACCAGAAGTGAAATGTGCCCAGGCCCCTCAGGGCTCTCACACAAGCTAATGTCTTCCATAGATCTCCATTATTAGACTCCAAACCAGAAATCCAAGGGCTTGTCTGATTGCCAAATCCTAGAACTTTGGCAACATGTGTCAACTCTCCGCGATGTGACCACTCCCAGGCAGTCACAGGTCATTGCAATCACCTAAGCATGTGTCTGCCTTGTGCAATTCATTTTATCGAATGAATGAATAGGCTGGATCAAAGGATGTAAAACAGAGTCTCAAGCTAGAGTAATGCAAGCTACCATCAAGCTAGAGTTTGCTCCTTACCCTCCTTCCCTACAGCAGGGCTTGGTGGGCATGCAATTTGTTGGTATTGTAGCATGGACCGGGGACCAGCTGTCCCTTATTGCCTTGTGCTGAGGGTAGGTAGCCAGATTGATCATGTCCAAGTCCAGCTTTTCAGAGGCTGTTGGGTGGACAGGTTAAGGGTACATGCTTCAGAGCTAGACACACAAGGTTCTAATCCCATCAGTCCTGCTACTTTCTGCGACTGTGGGTAAATCACTTATTGCTTCTAAGACTCAGCCTATCTGTAAAATGTAGAGTGAGGAGGAGTACCTCGTGGGGTTTTACAGAAGAATTTTATATAATGTATATTTTAATTTTTATGTAATGTTTATTTTTTAATTGATAGTTCTGGCAGTGATGGCTATCCTTGTTTTTATCCATACCCTAGACACACAGAAATCTTAAAGCAGCCACAATGAGTAAATATTTATAGCTTTCAACATCATAAGAGCTTTCATCTGTACAACTTGGCCCCAAGATGTTTTTCATGGACTAGCGTGAGTAACAGGAGAGAAGTACAGAAAGGACAGAAGGCTGGACAAGCATTCAGGGAACTGAACAGAGGCCACGTCTCTCCCTGTTTCCACTAAAGGCAAAGTTGCTCCCCACTTCCCAGGCCCCTTCACCACCTCTCGTCACCCTACTCTTGGTGCCCTCAGATCCTGGTGACTTTGTCTTCACATGTTCATTCACCAAACACCGACTGACTGTACACAGTGTGGCTAGCACTGTGCTGGCTACCGTGGGTCTTGCAGGGGACAAGAAAGAGGTCCCCTGACCTCATGGAATTTACAGTCTGGCAGAGGAAGGCAGACCCTAACCAGACGCACACCAAATACACATTTCATTACATATTGTGGTCAGGATTCCGAGGAGACTGCATAGGGAGGGAGGTGAGAGGTAGGAGAAGAGAAGGACCTCCCGAAAATGGAGAGGAGATTTATTAGAGATAGAATTAGAAGGAGCTGGCCAGGCAAAAAGGCATGAGAAGGGCTTCCATGGCAGAGGAAGCAGCATGTGCAAAGGCCCTGGGGTAGGAATGAGTTCCATGGATGTGGCTGGACTATAGCAAGCAAGGCAGAGAGGCATAAAGGAGCTCACAGTTACTGAGCACTTAGCACCCTTCTAAGGGTTCCGGATGTACTGATTCAGTTAATCCTCACAACAATCACTTGACAGAGCCATTATTATTTTTTTTTTAATCATCATTTTTCAGGAAGAGAAGCTGAGATCCAGAGAAGTTAGGTGGCTAGCTCACAGCCACCCAGATAATCAGTCATTGAACCTGGATTCAGTCTCAGGCAGTCTTGCTCCAAAGCCCTGCCCAACCCACGGAGCTGCCTTCCACAGAGGAGGCTGCAGAAGCACCCAGAGGACCGTGGAGGCCAGGTTATGAAGTCAGTTTTCCTTCAAACTGCTCTTGTCTTCCATCTTTAGATTTGAATCCTAATTCTCCTGCTAGCTAAATGTCTGGCCCAAGGCAAATTCCTCAGCCAGCCTTTGTCTCACTGCACATTGATCTATTGCATACCTACTATGTGCCAGTCATGGGCAGAGGTGGGAGAAGAGACAATGGTGAGCAAAAGCAAGGGAGGACCTACCATCACATACTCAGTCTACTTGAACTAAGAGGCTAGTCAAAGAGTCAAACGGAGATAAGGGCTCTGGGGGCAGAAGCACAACCCCGGGAGAAGCTGTAATGAGGGTCCAGTCTGGACTAGGAGTCAGGAATGCTTTCCCCAAGGAATCCGCATGTGAGCTGAGTCTGGAAGGATAAGTAGGAAATATCCCGATGACGCAGGAGGCTGAAATAGAAATCGGGCTGCCTGATAATAGAACACTCAGTTACATTTGAATTTCACATAAACAACAAATCATGTTTAGTATAAGTATGTTCCAAGTATACAAACGGTGCTCAGTAAAGCTCAGGTGCTGCCAAGCTACCTTCTCCTCTTCCTCCTCTCCACCATCATTATCTCCTTCTCCTTTTCGACTGCCTCCAACCAATTCTAGACCCCCTTACCAGCCCCTTGCTGTCCAGCTGCCTTCATTTCCCCCTAACTGCCTTCATTTTGTCCAGCTGCCTTCATTTCCCCCTAGCTGCCTTCATTCTGTCCAGCTGCCTTCATTTCCCTCTAACTAACTGCCTTCATTTTGGAGTGGCTGCAGTTGTCAGCCCTCCAGTCACTGGGACTAAGTGGCTAAGAGTTAAATCTGGAGATCTACACATCTGGCTCTCATGACCATCTTTAAGATGCTAAAATCATGACTTCAAATAAAATCACTCTGTTCATACTTATGGTTCTAAAAAAAATGAAAGAAAGGAAAATAATGGAGTGGCAAGATTCTGATCATTATCTTTTTTCTGATCAAAAGACCCTAGACATGAAGATTTTGTTTGACATCCGCTAAAGATATTCCACGACAATGTTCTTGCTGTGAGTGTGATATTATACTCTAGAAAGAAATAGCTGCTACAGAAAGGGGTTTCCCTGGTGGCTCAGATGGTGAAGAATCTGCCTGCAATGCAAGAGACCCAGGTTCGATCCCTGAGTTGGGAAGATTCCCTGGAGAAGTGAATGGCAGCCCACTTCAGTATTCCTGCCTGGAGAATCGCATGGACAGAGGAGCCTGATGGGCTTTGAGTCCATGGGGTCTTAAAGAGTCTGACACAACTGAGCACCTAACACTTTCTTTCACATGCAGTCAGTTACTACAGCAGAGGCTCCAGGAGAAGCATTTCTTTCTCTTACATACATAAGCTAGCCAGGTAGCCACTATGCTGCAGATACCCTCAGTTCAGTTCAGTTGCTCAGAGTTGTCTGATTCTTTGCAACCCCATGGACTACAGCACACCAGGCTTTCCTGTCCATCACCAATTCCTGGAGCCTGCTCAAACTCATGTCCATCAAATCAGTGATGCCATCCAACCATCTCATCCTCTGTCATCCCCTTCTCCTCTCGCCTTCAATCTTGCCCAGCATCAGGGTATTTTCCAAGAGTCAGTTCTTTGCATCAGGTGGCCAAAGTATTCAGCATAAGTCCTTCCAATGAATATTCAGGACAGATTTCCTTTAGGATTGACTGGTTGGGTCTCCTTGCAGTCCAAGGGACTCTCAAGAGTCTTCTCCAACATCACAGTTCAAAAGAATCAATTCTTCGGTGCTCAGATACCCTAGTTTGTTGTTATATTATCTTTAAGGTGTTGTTTAATTGTCTGCCTCCAATTATTCCAACATCTGATGTCTTTGTAGGTCTATTTCTACTGTCTGTTACTTCTGTGGATTATTCCTCATGGAGTCCTGTTTCCTTGTTTTGTTATATTAAGTAAATAAATGAGCAAATGCTCTGCTGAGTCCACCAGCACCCTGTTTATATACGAACCAATGGGAAGTGAAGAAAACATGCTAAAGAGGTACAGCCATGCCCTGAAGGGCATAACACAGAGCTTATGCCAGTCACACTCATATCTTTGGACCCGAACTTAGCCAAATAGTCACAGCTAGAGGCAAATGCCGAGAAAAGTAGTCCTCTCTTTGGGGGTGGGTATGGTTCAGCCAAAATGTCAGGCTTCTCTTACCATAGAAAGAGAGGAGAATGAATATTGGAATACACCAACCATCTGCCAAGAGCCTAGACTCAGAAGTCACTCAAAATAAACTCAGCTGGCACGCTCTTCCGCTTGGGCCTGGAACCAGGGTGGCTAGGAAGACCAAGATGCTGGGGAGTAGCAAAAACACAGAAACAAATCTTAGGCTAATTAGGACAAGCAGCTAAATGTGATGGTTCATGCCAGCTACAATGAAAGAGCGAGGTTTCCACTGCAGTTGTTCATAAATTCAAAACAGCTTCCATGAGGGAGAAACAGCTTGAAAAACTTCTGTGAATATAAATATATTCACAGAAGACATGCACGCACACACAGAGAGAGAGAGAGAGAGAGAGAGAGATTTGAGAGAGAGAGACCGACTCAGCCCAGCCCTGGAAGAACATCAGAGTTAGATTATGTCGCGTAATGGACGACAACCGTTGATGCTAATGAGAAAAGTTACCACATTGTACTTGTATGTTTGGAGTTCTTTTAAAACCAGTCCTTACTTTATGTCTGTATTTATGTCTGCCAATTATTGGGCTGTTGAACGTTTGTGCTGCTGCTTAAATGAAAGCAAACCCATGTGCAATCTCGCTTCTCATTCACGCGGGGAAGTCTTAGTGCGTTGTGCTCTCTACCGGGCAGGGCTCCAGGCCAGGCAAGGAGGCAGCCGTTGCAAAGACTTTCTCCTCCAGAATGTGCGCACGGCCCCTGGAAGGACCTATCTACCCTTCCGCAGCAGCACCACAGGGCTAAAGGCATTCTGGAATCGTCCACCAGAACATAGAGGTGAGCTTATAAGGAAAAGAGACTCCGGGGAAGTATAGTCTTAGGTTCGGGCCCGTCCTCCCCAGCATCTCGCTGCACGGCTTTGGGCACCAGCTTCATCTTGATGTGAGGATCACCTGAAGCCTGGCAGCCAGCAGCTGGCATCATGTAGACATGAGAGCAACGGGCTTGAGGGCCAGCCAGGTGGAGCTGGCTTTACTCTTGGCTCTGACTTTTCTGGAGTGACCAACTGTCCTGGTGTACCTAGAGGTGAAGGTTTCCAGGGAGATGGAAATCTCCGTGCTAAAACCAGGACCAACCCAGGGCCAGCTGGGAAAGTCGGTCACCTTCCTACCAGACAGGTCACCCTGGGTAAGGGACACAAACCCCTTTGAGCCTCAATTTCCTTGCATATAAAAATGGGAGTGATGGTGTCTGCCTTCCAGGGCAGCTGGAGGCAATCAAAAGGGTGCCTTGTGAAAAATAACTATCACCATTGTTATTGAGAGCATTCATCCCTCCAAGCTAAATTTCCAATACTTTGGCCACCTGATGTGAAGAGCTGGCTCATTGGAAAAGACCCTGATGCTGGGAAAGACTGAGGGCAAGAGGAGAAGGGGATGGCAGAGGATGACTTGGCTGGCTGGCATCACCAACTCAATGAGTTTGAGCAAACTCTGGGAAATAGTGAAGGACAAAGAAAACTAGTGTGCTTGCATGGGGTCACAAAGAGTTGGCCGCAACTGACTGAACAACAGCAGCCTCTGCGACACTACCCACCGCTGGATTGGGTATGGGGGCGGGGCCGGTGTGTCCTTCTGGACCTGGCCAGGCTCCACCCCTCCTGGTGCTTTTGGGGTCTCAGGTGTCTGAGGCCAGAGAAAGCTGCTGAAATGAAAGCAACCATTGCGAGTATTCGTTTCTCCCTTCCTGGGCTCCTTTTTTATCACGTCCAAGGTGCTCAGTTTACCAGGAGGGCTTGGACAGCTCTGCCAGCCTGTTTTAAAGCAACCGAAGTGAAGAACTTTCTCTCTGATGTTTCTCCAGGCAGGGGTCATGGAAGACCCATAGTTCCTGGGGTATCCCAAATCCTGGACCTGAACCCTCCTGTCCTTCCCACAGGGCTGAGGCTTCAGGTCACTTATGTTTAAACCTTCCCTCCGGCCATTGTCAGAGCCATTGCTGGACTCCACAGCTCCAAGACAGTACACCATGTGTGACCTTGTCTAACCTCATCCTGATTGCACTCAAAAGTCTTGCCTAAAAGTAACTACCGAGAAAGAAAAAGGTCAGCTACAGGCTGGTGTTTCTTTGTCAAAGGAAAACAAAATTCGCCATTCATTCCAAGTGAAATTGCTTCATAACCCAATGATTTCATCCAGCCTCCCAGGTTCCCAGAAGGAGCTGGAAAACCCTTAGGACACGGCTAAGTGCAGCATGCCAGTCCTGCACCAGAGAGGTGCAAATGTGCAGGAATGTGGAAGCTTCTCCAACCTTCTTGGTTCTATCACAAATGACCACTTTCCAGGCCCAGCCCTCCAGACCTTAGAAAGGGAAATGTGCACATTGATTGCAAATTAGATATGTTTGTGGAGACAGAGAGGGTGGTTCTAAGGGGAAAATGCCAGAGCATTCTTTTTCCTTTCCTTCTTAAAGAAGGAAATACATGCATATTGATTCNGCCATTGTCAGAGCCATTGCTGGACTCCACAGCTCCAAGACAGTACACCATGTGTGACCTTGTCTAACCTCATCCTGATTGCACTCAAAAGTCTTGCCTAAAAGTAACTACCGAGAAAGAAAAAGGTCAGCTACAGGCTGGTGTTTCTTTGTCAAAGGAAAACAAAATTCGCCATTCATTCCAAGTGAAATTGCTTCATAACCCAATGATTTCATCCAGCCTCCCAGGTTCCCAGAAGGAGCTGGAAAACCCTTAGGACACGGCTAAGTTCAGCATGCCAGTCCTGCACCAGAGAGGTGCAAATGTGCAGGAATGTGGAAGCTTCTCCAACCTTCTTGGTTCTATCACAAATGACCACTTTCCAGGCCCAGCCCTCCAGACCTTAGAAAGGGAAATGTGCACATTGATTGCAAATTAGATCTGTTTGTGGAGACAGAGAGGGTGGTTCTAAGGGGAAAATGCCAGAGCATTCTTTTTTCTTTCCTTCTTAAAGAAGGAAATACACGAATATTGATTCTGTGGGAAGCTGATCTTAGAGCTCAACCTGTGCTCTGGGTCTCCTGCTGAAAGAAGTTATAGATGCTGAACTATCAGACTCCATCCATCTTCTAGAAGTTACTGGAAGGTGCCCCACCAGCCGGGACCACCTGAAGCACGACTAGATGGAGGCTCCTGCCCCAGGAGCGATTCCAGGCTCAGAACAAGCAGAGGTTTTCAGGAGACCCTCTTCCTGAGTCTCTCCCAGGTTTCGACCTCCTCTTCCCGTGTCTCGTAGATCATAAAGGTGTCCTAGGTCCACAACTAAACCAATCATGTGCAAGGGCCCTGGGGCACTGTCATTGATTTAGATCCACCAAGACCACAGCCCTGGGGCTGGGCTGGAGACAGCCTCCTTCAAAGCCATAACCACAGGAGAAGGTTCTTCTGGGGACAGAGGAAGTAGGGGGATAGACAGTGAGGAGAGCAAACAGCTCTCTGATGCTCACTGAGGCTGGACACCATTTGTTCCTCTAGTACCTCCGTCACCCTCAGCCACACAGCCCATGAGGTCACTGTCAGCACCTGGCCTGCACACCCTTGGCTGGCCCCAGAGTCCCCTGGCTTCCTGCATCTCTGCCTAAGGATGTTCTCCGGTCATGTGGGCCATCTATGGCCCACACACAAGCAGATAGAAGATACTGGGGCTTTAACATCCCAAGATCAACCCACAGCTTGTGGACAAACACCCTAAGTTCCTGGCCCCCTTTTGGGGGCAACTTGAATCTATGCGTTGTGGAGAAGGAGATGGCAACCCAGTCCGGTACTCTTACATGGAGAATCCCATGGACAGAAGAGCCTGGAGGGCTACAGTCCATGGGGTCACAAAGAACTGGACCCAGACTAAGCGACTAAGCACACACAAAATCTGTGTTGAGAGTCTGCGTTAGAGGAGCCCAGTGTAATTACTGGACACATTTACTGTCCCCGTTTTATGGGTAGAGCAGCCAGGTTTGGGTGCCGCCAGGCCTGGGGATCTACCCTGATTGCAGAGGTGCTCAGTAGAATGGAAATGACTGTCGCCCGTGCAGTCTCTTCGCTGCGTCACATCAGGAAAGGTTGCCCACCTTAGCCACTCCCCTTTTTAGCACTATGAACTGACTGGGGGGCTTGTCGCAGTTTAGAGCTGCCACTGCCAAGTAACCATGGCAAAGAGATAGTATCCTTCGCATGAAAGACCACAACCCATTACAGACCATGAAGCCCATGCCCGCCCCATCTCTTCTGAGCCCCACACCACTATGAGATGGGCAGGGATATTTCTTTCCTAATGTCCTGCCCCTGAGGACATAGAGACGGTGGGGTGTCAAGTGGCTTCTCCAAGGCTACGCATCTAGGAAGTGGCAGAGCTGGGACTGGAACGCAAGTCCCCATCTTCATCGTGATGACCTAAATGGCACGAGTGTGAGAGCCCATCACAATGAGAGTCAATCCCGGAGGAAATTCTACCAGGAATAGACAGCCCCACCCATGAAGACTCAACAGTGATGAATGACTTTCACAACCTTGAGTCAGTTTCAGGGAAAGCGTCCTCTTTGAACCAGCCAAGTCAGAAGGAGCAGCCCATCTGCCAAGGGAAGCCAGGCCAGGTCAGATTCTAGAACACGCTTGGAAAACTGGAAGGCCACAGTCTCAGCTGGCATGGCACATGAGATGGACAGAGTCTGAGCCCCACAGTGGATCCACTGGGCCAGCATTCTGTGGCTGCACCCTTTGGGAAGAACTTGGCACCGAGTTTGAAGGGACCATCCTCTCCCCTCCCCACAAAAAGGTACAGTTCAGTCAAGAAGAAATGGGATGTGCAGGCTTCTGGAAGGCTGGAGCTGTCAAGGCCCTTGAAATCAGCCTAGGCCAGGGGCCAAGACTCTTATTCATAGATGAGGGAAATGGAGGCCCAGAGAGTGTGAGTGAGTCACCCAAGGGCCCATCTCTCCACGGATCAGAGAAGGCCAGGGCTCAGATCCACATGTCCTGGCTCCCAGCCCCCTGCCTCTCCTCTGCTACTCATTTCACACTTAAGAGGCAAACATTTATTCCTCACACTTGAGCAATTTGATCTTCACAGCCTCCCTGTGAGGATGGCAGAGAAGGGGCTCTCTATTTCCTACAAGAGGAGGCTGAAGTCCAGAGTCACTGCTGAGGTCATCTAGAGACCATTAGGACCCTCACAGCAACAAAGGATGCAGGGGTGGTCGGCAGACAAAGACGAGGAGGAAAAGTGGAGGCTGGCCAGGCATGGGTTCCTAATCTACTCTGATCTAGGCTGAGAGTCACAGAAGCCTGACTCGCAGAGCCCCAAGGGCCTGGCCATCTTTCTGGAAGAAGAATCTGACTTGGACAAATCAGCCACTCAGTGTTCAGGTTTAGGGGAACCAATTCCGTCCCCATCTCTGTCAAACTCTAAACTTTGGTGTATCTTTGGATAACTTAAAAAAAAAAAATTAACCCTGAAGAATCTTAGGAAATGTTCATCAGCACCTCCTCCAATATCCCCTGTCTACCTCAGTCTCACACCCCCCTACAAAGGCACACTCAACATGTACTCGAAGAGAAAAACTGGCAAAAGATTTTGCTAGTTGGACTCTCACGGTGACTTGCTCAGGCCTCTTTCAAATTGCATCTCTCTCCTTGTTCACCATGACAATCTGTGTAAGAGCTTGGAGCAGAAGTTCAGTGTTCTCTGATGGTCCAAGGTTTTCAGCTACTGAGTGAGCAGGGCTGGATTTGGGTCTTCTCAGAGCCTGGGGTCTTCAGACAGAAAGTGAGGCCTGATAGAATCTGGGCGAAAAACTGGGGGTAGAAGCTCTGTTCTCCTAACTGGGAGGCCAGCATTGCCCCGTCTCCTTCATTTAGTCTCTCAAAAAGAGTCAGAGGACACCCCCTACAGGCCTGCCCTGGTTGTGCAGGAACTCTTTGTGTTCCCACCACTCACAGCCAGGGAGAAAAACAGAGGTGGGCATGGAGTGTGGAGATGGGGGCCCTGGTGGAGGTTTTACATTCCAGTCTCCATGCGGCACAGGAGAGGCTCAGCTAAGAACGTTTGACAGACAGGTGAGGTGGTCAAGGAAGACTTCTCGGAGNGACTCTTTGTGTTCCCAGCGCTCACAGCCAGGCAGGGAGAAAAACAGAGGTGGGCATGGAGCGTGGAGATGGGGGCCCTGGTGGAGGTTATACATTCCAGTCTCCATGGGGCACAGGAGAGGCTCAGCTAAGAACGCTTGACAGACAGGTGAGGTGGTCAAGGAAGGCTTCTCGGAGGAGGTGATTTGAGCTGAGACGTGTCACTTGGCCTGGGTTGACGGGAGGCCAAAATCTCATCCCGTCACCCCCTACCACGAGAAGAAGATGAGGAGTCAGCCAGCTGAAGAAGGTGGAGGTGCATTTGAGGGGAACAAGGTCAACAAAAGCAGAGGTGTGCTTGATGGGAAGTGCTCATGTCTGTTCCAGCGCCTGGAATGTTCTAGAGTTCTAGAGCTAGAATGTTCTAGAGTTGTAGGCCTAGGAATGTTCCAGAGTTCNTTATTCCTCACACTTGAGCAATTTGATCTTCACAGCCTCCCTGTGAGGATGGCAGAGAAGGGGCTCTCTCTCTATTTCCTACAAGAGGAAGCTGAAGTCCAGAGTCACTGCTAAGGTCATCTAGAGACCATTAGGACCCTCACAGCAACAAAGGATGCAGGGATGATCGGCAGACAAAGACGAGGAGGAAAAGTGGAGGCTGGCCAGGCATGGGTTCCTAATCTACACTGATCTAGGCTGAGAGTCACAGAAGCCTGACTCGCAGAGCCCCAAGGGCCTGGCCGTCTTTCTGGAAGAAGAATCTGACTTGGACAAATCAGCCACTCAGTGTTCAGATTTAAGGGAACCAACTCCGTCCCCATCTCTGTCAAACTCTAAACTTTGGTGTATCTTTGGATAACTTAAAAAAAAAAAAATTAACCCTGAAGAATCTTAGGAAATGTTCATCAGCACCTCCTCCAATATCCCCTGTCTACCTCAGTCTCGTACCCCCCTACAAAGGCACACTCAACATGTACTCGAAGAGAAAAACTGGCAAAAGATTTTGCTAGTTGGACTCTCACGGTGACTTGCTCAGGCCTCTTTCAAATTGCATCTCTCTCCTTGTTCACCATGACAATCTGTGTAAGAGCTTGGAGCAGAAGTTCAATGTTCTCTGATGGTCCAAGGTTTTCAGCTGCTGGGTGAGCAGGGCTGGATTTGAGTCTTCTCAGAGCCTGGGGTCTTCAGACAGAAAGTGAGGCCTGATAGAATCTGGGCAAAAAACTGGGGGTAGAAGCTCTGTTCTCCTAACTGGGAGGCCAGCATTGCCCCGTCTCCTTCATTTAGTCTCTCAAAAAGAGTCAGAGGACACCCCCTACAGGCCTGCCCTGGTTGTGCAGGAACTCTTTGTGTTCCCACCACTCACAGCCAGGGAGAAAAACAGAGGTGGGCATGGAGTGTGGAGATGGGGGCCCTGGTGGAGGTTTTACATTCCAGTCTCCATGCGGCACAGGAGAGGCTCAGCTAAGAACGTTTGACAGACAGGTGAGGTGGTCAAGGAAGACTTCTCGGAGGAGGTGATTTGAGCTGAGACATGTCACTTGGCCTGGGTTGACGGGAGGCCAAATCACCCCCTACCACAAGAAGAAGATGAGTCAGCCAGCTGAAGAAGGTGGAGGTGCATTTGAAGGGAACAAGGTCAACAAAAGCAGAGGTGTGCTTGATGGAAAGTGCTCATGTCTGTTCCAGTGCCTGGAATGTTCTAGAGTTCTAGAGCTAGAATGTTCTAGAGTTGTAGGCCTAGGAATGTTCCAGAGTTCTAGAGCCTGGAGTGTTCTAGAGTTCTAGGGTCTGGAATGGCCCAGAGTTCTAAGGCTAGAATGTTCTAGAGTTGTAAGCCCTGGAATGTTCTAGAGTTCTAGGGTCTGGAATGACCTTTATTCTAAGCCTAGGTTGTTCTAGAGTTCTAGGGCTAGGCTGTTGGAGAAAGTATGGAGAGAGAGGGGCTAGAGAGAGTGCTAGGGACAAGATGGGGTCTTCTGAGGACCTTGTATGGCCTCACACTGTGGCAGTGGGAAGGAGGAAGCAGAGGGGGAGTGCAGATGGAGGGCAAGGTTGGAGAGACAGAGGCACAAGGAGCACCAGGGGGGACGGAGCGCCCCTGTGTGCTACCCTAGGCGCTCTCCAGGCATGCTGTCTCTCACTCAGCCCTCCCACAGGCCTGGGGTGTGGGTCCTGCTGTTGTCCCCCGCCTCTCCATTTTGTAGATGGAGGGATGGGGGCTGAAGAAAGAAGTCTGTTCATGTGACTCAGAGCGCACCACCTGGAGGTAGACCTGATGCCCTGCAGGCTGCCCTCTCAGGCTGACTCTGCCCTGCAGCCCAGCTTCATCCTGGCCCCCAAACGAACACATTCCTCACTTGCTTCCCAAAGTCCCATCAGTATTTGACAACAACAAGAAAAAGGCTCAGAGGATCTGATGCATGCTGCGCGAGGTGCCAAGTTCTTAATGTTACCCAGCTGTGCAGAGGGGTTGGCCTGGGCAACCAGAGGCACCGTGATTCCGATGAGCTGCACGGGGGTGAGTGAGTCAGGGCCCCAGCACCCAAGCAGCCCATCTGACCGTCAGCTCCGTGAAGGGAAGGCACGAACTTCCTGGAAGCCTGGCCCACAGCAGGTGCCAGGACACAGGCTGGGTGGCCGCCACCTCTGCCATGCCCTCAGTGCCTTTTATACTCCCCACCCACTCCCCTCGCTTTGAGCACTGGTTCTTTCTGCCCTCTGAGGGCTTCCCATCCTAGGTGCTGCCCATGGGTCTTCTCTGGATAGCTCTGATTGGCAACTGTTAGGCACAACTTGATTCAGGAACTCAACATTGCTTTCGATGAGTTAAATCCTGGTGAAGCTGCTCAAGGAGTTGGATTCTCAGTGGTGTCCATCTCCTAGGAATTCTGGGTCACCAGGACTTGGAGAACTAGATCATCCTTTTTAGCGAGATGGCATCCCCAGAGCCTCCAAGGTACTCAGAAGGGAGAACATCAGAGCCCCCACATAGGGCCTTTCCTGCAGTTCCACTGGTTTTCTGGCCCCAGGGTGTTTGCACATCATTTGCCTGGGTTCCCCTGAGCACAGGGAGCAGACAGCGGTGCACCAAGGCAGAGAGAGGGCATACTACCAGTCCAGACACTAGACCGGAGATGGCCTCTGCTTAGTTCCAAAGAATCCCTTGGTCGATCTGAGCTCCAGGGCACAGATTTCACAGGGCTTCACCCACAGGCCCCAACCTGGCAGCTCAAAGGCGCAGGGAAGCATGTGGGGATGGGGGTGGCAAGAGCCCAGAATGCCAAAAATGGAGAGTCTCTTAGCAGTTTGCTCCCTAGGGGGAGGGATCAGGGAAGAGTGTGTATGGAAGCAGGTGGAGCTACAGTAACAATAGGAACTGGAAACAGGAAGCAGGAAGTAGGAAGTCTCTGTTGCAGAGGTGGGAGCAGAGGGCGTCTAAACCCCAGGACAGGGCTGGAGGCATGCTGGGGTTACAGCCCCAGATTCAAGGTAGTAACTGGAGAGACCCCCCTGCGTTGGCCCATCCTTGCTTCTCCCTTTTCCTGACACAGCCGGTCACGAGGGTGGGTGTGGGATGTCTTGTCGAGTGCTTCATCTCCTCGACCTGAGTGACGTGTCCGAGTGGGAGCTCTGGACGCAGCTGACCTGACCATAGTCCTTCTCCAGAATTTATCAGGACGGAGTAGGAGAGGAGATTGTTTTTGCTCTCGGATCTCAGGGCCCCAGGGCTGTGTCTCCCCCAGTGACCACAGTGGAAGAAAATAGACACACAAGAGACCCACAAATAGCCCCCCAAGAGAAATGGATACCCAAGGCTAAGAAAGAGAGGCCTGGGGTTTCTGTGTGTGTGTCCCTTCCACAGTCTCATCTCAGCTCTTCCTATAACTCGTACCTTGAGCCAGCAATGTTCCTCTTGCTCTTAATTAAATGGTCTAAGTTCGGTTTCTGGCACGGCAACCAAATCAGTCTCACACACGACACCCAGCCAGGATCCGGTTCCCAAAAGGACGTGACCTTGTGGGTCTCCCCTGAGGCACCTCCAGGACTGGGGCCAAACGCCAGCCCAGAACAGACCCCATACAAGGTAATCTGCCTATCCGATAGTCTTTCTCTGCCTTCACCACCCCCAAGATGGTACGCTTAGAGAGCAGAGCCCAACCTATCAGAGGGGGAATGTTTGTTGCATTTTAACTAATACAGGTGGCCCATGTTGGCCCTGGCCAGTAGGGAACATGTCTTCAGGGATTCCAGAAGGTGGAAGTGGCCAGGATCAGGGGGCTGGCAGCCTCTGGTTCAGTTCTGAGTAAATGTGAGGCCAGAGGGAAAGGTGGGACTGACAGCTAGAGGCAGGACTCGTGGGGACAGGTGAGAACATGTGAGGGGCAGCCCTTTCCCACCCCCCAACAAGAGGCAAATACACAATGTGTATTCATTCATTTAGCAAATACTCTTGAGGACCTACTATATACATCGACTCTTGTGAGCACCAGGGATACAGTATTGAATGGCACATGTATATCCTGCCCTGATAAAATTTATATTATGAAGAGGAGGAGGCAGACAGCAAAAAAATAAGCAAATAAACATATCCTTGTGGCAGAAACTAATACAACACTGCAAAGCAACTATACGCCAATCAAGATTAATTAAGAAAAACAAACTTATCTTGTGGCAAATGGTGACAAGGGCTTTGAAGATGAAGCTGCACAGGAGGTGGGATTTAGATGGGGGGTCAAGTTGGCCCTCTGAGCAAAGACATGACTGAAGAGAGAAGAGGAGGTGTGCCTATAGCCTTTCCGCAATCTGGCCAGGGAAGACATCCTGTCCCCACAAGACAGATACAGGAAATGATGGCCAGGGGGTTTCTGAGAACAGCCCAATCCTGCAGCTTCTTTTTTTAAAAATATGTCTGCGTTTACTTATTGGCTGTCCTGGGTCTTCGTTGCCGCGCAGGCTTTTCTCTAGTTGCAGCGCTCGGGCTTCTCACTGTGGTGACCTCTCTTGTTGCAGGGCACAGGTTCTGGGGCAAGTGGGCTTCAGTTCAGTAGCTCCCCGGCTCTAGAGCATAGGTTCAGTAGTGGTGGGACTCAGGCCTACTTGCTCCATGGCGTGTGGGATCTCCCTGGATCAGGGCTCAAACCCATGTTCCCTACACCATCAGGCAAACTCTTTACCCCTGAGCCACCAGGGAAGTCCCTCCTGTAGCTTCTGTGGATGGAAGTAAAGTTCAAACCCAAGCCTGCCCGATTTCAAAATGCACCTTCCTTCAAAACAAATCTCCGGCCCTTACAGGTGCAAGCCTGGAGGCCAGGTTTGCAGAGAAGGAGCAAGCGGCAGTCTGTGGGCAAGCATGTGCTGAGCAATCACCAGGAGCCTGAGGGGGTCCCATTGTGCATGAGCAGAGGGAACCTCCGGCCCGTCGGGCGGCATCCGGCTCACCACCGGCCCCCATCCCTCTGCTGATGATAAAGCATTTGGGCAGGAATCACACATCAAAGGTGATGGGAGGCCTGGCTCTCCAGGGATTCAGAGCCTGTGATGGGCAAAAGAGCAACTTTTCCCTGCCCCGCCCGTAGGAGCCCACAAAGAAGGTGTTAGGGGCTGTTCCATCTTGAACCAAAAATGGGGAAGAGGTCAGTTTCAGAGCTGAGTAAGGGTATCTCAGACTCGGACAAGAAGACCTACCCAAGAGGTCAGGGAGATTTTGGAATGTCGTGGCCAACAGGGCAGCACCAGCCCTGCCTCTGCAGGTAGCAGATTCCGGGTTGGAGCTGAGGTCACTGAGGGAAGCCACTGGATGCCTGGGTTGAGAAGGCCTGGTGTGAATGGACAGTGCACACAGCCTCACACCTCAGAGACAGGCAGAGGCAGCGGCATCTGAGAATGTGGAAGGGTTCTTCCAGCTTCTCTGTGGTTCTGGGTGCAGCTCCCTGTGGCCTGTGTCATTCAGTGAATGGACATGGGGCGGAGGTGCAGCCAACTTGGTGACACCGGAAAGCTGAAATTGGCAACTCCCCCCCGGTTTGATCCCTGGGTCGGGAAGAACCCCTGGAGGAGGAATTGGCAACTCTGTCTAGTATTCTTGCCTGGGAAATCCCACTGCCTGGTGGCCCACAGTCCACAGGGTCACAAAGAGTCCGACACGACTAAGCGACTAAAAAAACAACAACGATGCCACATCCAGTGAAACCAGTTACTGGGGAGACACAGGCAGAAAAACCCCAGTAGCACAGGTTGGGGGTCAAATTCCAGCATGGTCTCAGACCCTACTGCACCGCCATTGACAAATCATCTCTGAGCCCTCTCCTTTCTTCCAGAAACAGGGGGATCTTGAAGGCTATTGGCACGGTTGTCCTAGAGCTCACAAGGGACACCAGGAGCAAAGAAAGGGATCTTCATTGTTAAACACACGGAAACAGAGCCCAGATTCTGGCAGATGTCCCTGCAGACTCAGGGGTCTGGCATCTCCTTCGGCTGGATGCCTGGGACATGCTGACCTGATGTGAAACATGATTCCCTGAGCTCAGAGCAGGGTGAATCTTACAAGGGGCATGGCCCACAGAGTCCCAGACCCAGCATCACGTGCCTTGAAAGAACACTCAACGAGCGCAGGACCTGCATGCCAGTCCTGGCTCCAGTGACCTTGGGGAAGTCACTTCTTGCTGACACTAGTTCCCTCAACTTTTCTCTGCAGACTCCAAGCCCCAGGGAGCGCGATCAGGGGCAGAGAGGACCCAGGGCATAAGACAAGGGAATGGGGCTGGCAAGCATACCACCCTTAGGTAAAGGGGCAGGTGATTCTGGTCCCATCTCTACCAGACAAGCACCATGTGGGACCAATGGTTCCAATGCTTTTTTTAAACAAGCCTGAAATTTAGATTTTTATGTTACGGCTCCAAATACTAAGTATTGGCAACTAAATCTTCCTTTTTTTCTCTCTAGACGAGGCATAACACCATTTGATCCAAACACAGAATCCCTGACTCAATGGACATGAGTTTGAGCAAACTCTGGGAGACGGTGAAGGACAGGGAAGCCTGGCACACTGTAGTCCATGGGGTCACAAAGAGTCAGACACGACTTAGTGACTGCACAACAACAAAGGCATGTCTTTAGGGGTTGAACCATCGACTGCACCATTCAGGGGCCTATGCACCCTGGCTTCTGGGTGGGGTCAGCCAGCGGTGGGCTCTGGGAGGTGCTGCTTGGGGGAGGGAGACAGGGAGAGAGGAGTTGTTTTTATGATGACCAGGTCGCAAATTTAAATATCTCCAAGAAAGAAGCGAGCTTCAGCAGTGGCTGACACCAAGGCAGCCCCTGGTCCAGGGCTACTGGCCTTGCAGGATTCCAATGCCCTGGCATCCTCCCCTTGTCTCTTCAGAACAGGAGGCAACGATAGCACACGTTACTATTGTCCCAAGACTGCACATCACTGCCAGTGTCCTCATTTCTATACACAGCCCTTCATGGAAACTCATCTGAATGGACTTATTTCAGTGGACTTCTTCTTTCTGCAGAACCTTAGCTCCACGAGTTATATTCATTTATTAATAAGTCTTGCAAGTAGCTAGAGGAAAGAGGAAAATATTGTTGTTTAGTAGCTAAGTCATGTCCTACGCTTTGCGACCCCATTGTAGCCCACCGAGCTCTTCTGTCCATGGGATTTCCCAGGCAAGAATACTGGAGTGGGTTGCCATTTCCTTCTCCAGGGGATCTTCCTGACTCAGGGATCAAACCCACGTCTCCTACACTGGCAGGTGGATTCTTTATGACTGAGTGACCAAGGAAGGCCAAAGAGGAAGCCCAAGAGTGTTAGTCACTCAGTCGTGTGTGACTCTCCAGTCAGATTCTCCAGGGATTCTCCAGGACAAAATACTGGAGTGTGTTGCTATTCCCTTCTCCAGGGTGTTTTCCCAACTCAGGGATTGAACCCAGGTCTCCCACATTGCAGGCAGATTCTTCACCATCGAGCCATCGGGGAAGCCTTAAGAGGAAAATATATGGATGCAAATCCCCACTCTTCCCCCAACTGCTTATAATAGTCTTTCCATGCCTCAGTTTCCTCATCTGTCCTGTCAGAGGGCTAAGGGACCAGAGATGACTCATGATAATGTCTAAAGCTTCCAGCCAAATTGACTGGGGAAACCCACTTGCTTTGAGCCTAAATTTAAACAAGGTTGTTGTTGTTCAGTTGCTAAGTGTGTCAGATTCTTTGCGACCCCATGGACTGCAGTATGCAGGCTTCCCTGTTCTTCACTACCTCCCGGAGTTTGCTCAGATTCATGTCCACTGAGTCAGCGATGCTATCTAGCCATCTCATCTTCTGCCACCCTCTTCTTTAGCATAGGGGTCTTTTCCAGTGAGTCAGCTCTTCCCATCACGTGACCAAAGTATTAAGTGATCAAAGTATTAAGTGACCAAAGTATTGGAGCTTCAGCTTCAGGATCAGTCCTTCCAAAGAATATTCAGGGTTGATTTCCTTTAGGATTGACTGGTATGATCTCCTTGCAGTCCCCGGGACTCTGGTAGTTATCTGCAAAACAATGGCATTTTCTGGGAATGAATGGCCAGTGATCTGCAGACAGAGAGTGTCATTTCTGAGCAAAGCCTTGGCACTCTGTGGCCCCCTCCTGCTCCACCAGCACTCTCCACCCTGGGCCAGCTCCCTCGTACCCTTGATTGACAGACTTGAGAGGTGGAGAGAATGGGGACTGATTTTCCTGGGGCCAAGGGTCAAATCCCAGCTCGGCCACCTGCTCTCTGTATGATCAAGGACAAGTCCCCTTCTGTCTCTGGGCTGTTTCCACATCTACATAAGAGGGTTTGTCCTTGAGCTTTTGTGGTTTCTACCAGCTTCCCCCTGCCATGGGTCTCTGGTGATTCCTAACTCTGTGGGCCCATCAAAAGTTCTTCCCACACATCCTCGACAGCACTGTGTCATAATTAAGCATAAAAATTAGAAAATTCCAAGCCAAGCTTTCCTGAATCGTGCGGGTAGAAGAAATGTTTGAATCTCCTTTCTTGGCTGAGTCTTTGCAAGGCAAGCGTTTCCAAATGTTTGGCCCAGTCCCCCTGCCTGAGCCTCCCCCTGACGGCCTGTCCTCAGGAGGAAGGCCCCGAAGATAAGCAGGGAGGGCTAGCCCTCGACCAACCAGGAGGCTGCCCGGCTGGCCGTGGATGACCCATTGGCTGGGCCTCCCAACACCTGGATGACTGACTGCGATTCTGGGCTTCCTTTGCTCCAGATGTGTTTGGCAGCTGCCCACCATCAATCAGGGGGTTTGGGTTTGGAAAACTGAAGATCTGCAAACAAAGGCACGAGTGAGAAGGGCGAGGCCTGGTTAGAAAATATTGAAATTCATCCTGATTTCCTTTCAGCCAAAAGAACAGGCTGTTCTCTGGGTTCCCAGGGACCATGGAAGAGGGAGAAAGTGGGGCCTGAGAGCTGATGGAAGCCGCTTGGACGCCATTTTGTAAGACTAGGCCAGCTCCCTGAGAGGACCAGACCCTGGGTTTGGAACCCAAGTTTGTTACTTACTAGTTGGGTAACTTGGTCAAGTTACCTCGTCCTCCTGGCTCCCACTGGAAATGGAGACAGCGACATTTATACCACAGAGTGGGTGGGAGGATTAACAAAGATCAACTTGGATGACAACTGGACAGGTCACTGATATATCATCTGCAACCTATAAGGGAACTCCAGGATTACCACCAAAGGTATCGGAAGCCTGGCTGACACACAAGCAGACTATGGATGGAAGAGTTCCTGGGGACTTAGTGTCTACACGTGTGTGCCTGTGTGCCAAGTCATTTCTGGCTCTTTGCGATCCCAGGGACTATAGCCCACCAGACTCCTCTGTCCATGGGATTCTCCAGGCAAGAATGCTGGAGTGGGTTGCCTTTCCCTTCTCCAGGGCATCTTCCCCACCCAGGGATCAAACCTGGGTCTCCTGCATTGCAGGCAGATTCTTTACCAACTGAGCCACCTGATTAGCATCTATACATTCTCTTAAATATTCAAAGTTTATCCCTCTCAGTCCCCACCCCACAAAGGTGTTACTGTGTTTTCATTCCGGTGTGCATTCAGGGATGCTGTGAGGAAAATCCACTGTGGTTACCGTGAGAGGTGAGGACAGGGCCCCCTGCTCCCCACTGAGCCACCCTTCTGAGGCCCGAAGGGAGAGGTTCTCTCCACTTCAGGACCAGGAAGAGATGTGCTGCTCTGTGCTCCTCTACCCGCTGCTCAGCAACCGTTTGGCTTCACCTTGGGGACACCCAGCACCACGTGCCTGGCCCCTGGCCCTCTGCACCAGACGCTGGAGATCTCAGACTCGCACCTGTGACCCCCCTCTGCCAACTCTCCTGAGCCTCGCTCTGAAAACTGTGGGCCAATTTCACCTCGCCCACCTTGGACTTTTCCTTCCTTCCTTTCCTCTTGACCTGATACTTATTTTCTTGTTTAAGCCAAGTTGGCTTTTGAGTGTTTGTGCACGACTCTAGATCTCCTGAGGGAAAGTCGGAGATGGAGCGTTAGATGATAACCAGGCAGGGAGATACAGGGCTCAACACGGAGCCTGCCACACGGTGGATGGTACCTAATGCACTCAGCAAACATCTCCCATGTGATAAAAGCCACACTGACCCTGGCGGATGAGGGCCAGTAATGGCTTTCCTTCCACAGACCAAAGATCTGGTGTGCCTATAGGGGTGTCCTGCTCATGGCCATTGACCTGGGGTTCCCTGGGTTCACCTGGGGTCGCCTGGTTGTCATGGTAACTCGGGTACTGCCTCATCTGTGCCTCCCTTCTCTTATGTGATGTTTTGTCCATCACGAAGCTCCAAGTGGCTGCCATCTGCTCTGTGTCTCATTTTACTCTCTGCACAGAGTGGTGGTGAGGGGGCCACCCCAGGGGAAGAGGAGGGTTTGCAGGCAGCCGAGGTCGGGCCTGATGTAGGCTGGGAGACCCTGCCTCTGTGACCTTGTGGGGAGAGTGTGGGGAGTGAGCTGTGCAAACTGGGGCAAGCCTTCAACCCCCAACCCCGAGCCTGTCTCCTTTCTTGTCTCACTGCCTACTTCCCAGTGGGGTGGGGGTGGGTGGGCTGGAAGGAATACAGATCTAAGGGATGCTCTTCAGAAAATATTTATTGCGCATCTACTGTGTGCCAGGGCACTAGGAAGTCATCAGGGAACAAGGCACCTCCAGGTCCTGCCCTCAGGGAGCTTATACTCTCAAATGGGGATGGGGGTGGAGTGGAGGGAAGAGGAAGCAGATAATAAATACATAACCTAGAAAATGATAGTCATAAGGGCCATACAGAAAATTACTGGGCTGGCCAAAACGTTTGTTCAGGTTTTTTCCACAAGATGTAACAGGAAAATCCAAACAAACTTTTTTTTTTGGCCAACTCAGTAGAAGGGGTTGTTGAGGCAGTGACTAGGAGGATGCGCAAACGTCAGAGTTGCCAGCAGAGAGGAGATGGGTCCAGAGGGATAACTGGAGAGGAGCTTCAAGACGTGGTCCAGATTGTGAAACAGAGGTCACCGGAGTGTAGGAATCACAGAGCCAGGGTGGGAGGAAGGCACGTTGGCCGGATGTTCCAGTTTGCAGTTTGCTATTACCCAGAGGTGGGGGAAATAGTTACTGGCCCGGTTTGGGGGGTAGAAAATGCGAAGGACATACTGTAGTCATTTGCAACTGCACGTAATACTGCGGCCGTGAGACAGCTCCCTGAACGCACCGCCCTGCCCTGCTGCAGACCGAGTTCGTGGAGAAACCTGCCTTCTGTGTGCACTGCCCATCACCTGCCCCGGCACTGCCCCAGCACTGTGTGCACTGCCCATCACCTGCTCTGGCACTGCCAAATGGCTGTCAACTGGTAACGGAACCACATGTTTCCACGAGTCAAAACACCCAACTCTCTTCCCTGGTGAAGGGAAAAACAGATCTTGATTTCAACTCAGAAAGGGCTGGACAGATGGGAAGCCAGAGGAGCAGACTGTTTGATTACCTGGCCATCGTCTGTGTACAAATAGAGAAAGAAACTTCTGTGGTTACCTTGAAAGCTTGGAAACGCTCACATCTGTAACTCTGAAACATTTGATTATAGCTCGAGGAAATCATATTCCAGGCTAGCATGTAGTTCCCTCTGAGTGAAGGAAAAAGTGTGTGTTTAAGACCAAAGGATGGCCCCTTGAATGAACATATAGAGGTTGACACATTCAGGTAACTCTGATGGGAGGTGTCAGAGACTGGCTTCTCTCTCTCTCTCTGGCTCCACCACTTACCAACTTTGAGGCCTTAGAATAATCACTTCACCTCTCTGGGGACAATGAGACTTCCTACTCCATGGGAGCTGTGTGGATCATTTGAGTCAAAAAGTTTGAGAGTGTTTTATAAACTGTAAAGTGCCAAGGAATTTGTGTGTGTGTGTGTGCGTGAGCGCTCAATCGTGTCAAACTCTGCACCATCCGGACTGTAGCCTGGCAGGTTGCTCTGTCCATTGGATTCCCTAGGCAAGAACACTGGAGTCAGTTGTCATGCCCTCCTGCAGGGGATCTTCCTGACCCGGGGCTCAAACCCACTCCTGCATCTCCTGCATTGATTCAGTTCAGTTCAGTTCAGTCGTTCTGTTGTGTCCGTCCCTTTGCGAACCCATAGACTGTGGCATGCGAGGCTTCCCTGTCCATCACCATCTCCCAGAGCTTGCTCAAACTCATGTCCACTGAGTCAGTGATGCCATCCAACCATCTCATCCTCTGTCATCCCCTTCTCCTTCTGCCTTCATGCTTTCAGTGTCTTTTCCAATGAGTCGGTTCCTTGCATCAGGTGGCCAAAGTATTGGAGCTTCAGCTTCAGCTTCAGCATCAGTCCTTCCAATGAATGTTCAGGACTGATTTCCTTTAGGATGGACTGGTTTGATCTCCTTGCAGTCCAAGGGACTCTCTCTTCTCCGGCTTTGGTAGGTGGATTCTTTATACCACTATGCCACCTGGGAAGCCCTGCCAAGGAATAAAATTGATTTTTAGTTAACAACTGGACACAACTTTTTAAAAATTATTTTAATTAGAGGCTAACTACTTTACAATATCGTAGTGGGTTTTGNTCTTCTCCTGCTTTGGTAGGTGGATTCTTTATACCACTATGCCACCTGGGAAGCCCTGCCAAGGAATAAAATTGATTTTTAGTTAACAACTGGACACAACTTTTTAAAAATTATTTTAATTAGAGGCTAACTACTTTACAATATCGTAGTGGGTTTTGCCATATATTGACATAAATCAGCCATGGGTGTACATGTGTCCCCCATCCTGAACCTCCCTCCAACCCCCTCCCCATCTCATCCCTCGAGGTTGTCCCAGTGCACCAGCTTTGAGTGCCTTGTTTCACGCATCAAACCTGGACTGGCCATCTGTTTCACATACGGTAATATACATGTTTCAATGCTATTCTCTCAAATCATCCCACCTTCTCCTCCCACAGAGTCCCAAAGTCTGTTCTTTACATCCGTGTCTCTTTTGCTGTCTCGCATATAGGGTCATTGTTACCATCTTTCTAAATTCCATATATATGCTGGACACAACTTTTGACTCAAAATATCTTTACTGGCTCCGCTCAGTCCCTCTTGTAGCTCCTGTCCTCTTTTCCTGATCATCCTTTGACTGGTTTGACTTCATTTTAGGAGTGTTGGGATGAAAATCAAAATTGCTGGTGAAGATGCTGAATTTAAAAGGCAAGAGGACTAAGTACTACTTACTCAGAGATAAACCATGCTAGAAACTGATGGTGATTGGCCAGACCTCATTCACCTGGTGGGCATCATCCCTCTTGCTGCCATGAAGGTGCACAATGGTAATTCTCAGCTGTTCCTCCCCTGGAGCACTGCTCTTCAATTTTTGGAATGTATTAGAGGAGTTACACCCTGTCCCCATGCTGGCCAGGGTCTGCACGCAGCCAATTTCTGACTAATATGTATATACAAAGTTCTCATCCACCTTGCCTCAACATGAGATATTCCAGAACTCCCCATGGGATCAAGCCGTGCCTAGAATTTAGCTGAACTCACATCCTGGCCAAGTTGCACCCCGGCCCTGGCCCTGTCAGAGACGTCATCTGAAAGTATTCTCTCAGCATCTCACTTGCACGAGTTTCCCTAGTATGGGCTCTGATTCTCAGGAACCCGAGGGAACACATTTGGTTTGGTACCAGATCCTAAGAAACAGGACAGACAGAGTCTAGAGTTGAGTCACTCTCTAACCAGATGAGAAGAAGACCTCATCACTAGTAGTGGAGGGGAGTCCACGGCAGGCTGTAGCAGCACAATTGGGAATTTCACCTGTGTGACTCAGACGGTAAAGAATCTGCCTGCAATGCAAGAGACATGGGTTCGATCCCTGGGTTGGGAAGATCCCCTAGAGAAGGAAACGGCTACCTACTCCAGTATTCTTGCCTGGAGAATCCCATGGACAGGGGAGCCTGGTGGGCTACAGTTCACGGGGTTGCAAAGTTGGCCATGACTGAGCAACTAACACTTTCACCCTTCTCACTTCTGCCTGGGTTCATCAGAATTTTGAACAGTCAGTAGAAAGATGCATTAGCCTGTGTGATGTTGCCGAAGTATGGACGTAGAGGAGAAACAGGGACTCTGCAGTTGAGTGNACAGTTCACGGGGTTGCAAAGTTGGCCATGACTGAGCAACTAACACTTTCACCCTTCTCACTTCTGCCTGGGTTCATCAGAATTTTGAACAGTCAGTAGAAAGATGCATTAGCCTGTGTGATGTTGCCGAAGTATGGACGTAGAGGAGAAACAGGGACTCTGCAGTTGAGTGACTGCTGTTAACCAACAGAGAAATCAATATTCCAGCTTTGTTATCACCAGCTAGAAGCAAAACTTTATCAGTTATTTGCCTGTTAGCTGATTAAATTTTATTAAAAAAA
>SJYA01005278.1:0-16074 GCA_006410615.1 Neotragus moschatus
CCCCACCCCTCCTCAGCACTGAATGCGGCAGGGGGAACGCTGGAGGGAAGACCAGGGCCACCAGACAACAGGCGAGAAAGTGACGCTACAGCCCTGATAAAGCGAAAGTCGCTCAGTCGTGCCCGACTCTGCACGGCCCCATGGACTATAAATATATAATACAGTCCATGGGGTTCTCCAGGCCAGAACACTGGAGTGGGTAGCCATTCCCTTCTCCAGGGATCTTCCCAACCCAGGGATCGAACCCAGGTGTCCCACATCACAGGCGGTTTCTTTACCAGCTGAGCCACCAGGGAAGCCCTCAGTCCAATGCAGTTCCTACAAACACACCCCCTCCCTCCTGTTACCCATCCATGAATCCCTCCATCCATCCGTCTGTCCACCCAGCCTGTCCTCCTGTTCCATCTTCCCATGTATCCACCCACCCTAATTCCCTTCGACCTATCTGTCTGTCCATCCACCCATCCCTCCATCCACTGGACCAGCTGATGTCTGTGAGGTTGAGCACTGGGTTACACGCTGTGAATGGACAACCTAGGAGGACGGTCGACTGGCGGAAGCCTGGGCCACTGCCTCAGCATGCATGCAGGAGGTCTCCGAGTCCTGTACGGAGAGCCAAGCGGGCAGCCCGGCCCAACACTCAGGGAGCTCAGAAGCCTGAGAAGAACAGGCAGGGACCTCGGGCCCTGGAGAGCCAGGGGAAGACGTGGATACTGGCCAGGGACCCAAGGAAAGGAGCGTGGACCAGCGTGAGGCCGTGTGAGCGAGGGGGGCGCTGGGCCTGACTCCGCAGACACGCATGCTCCTCTCCAGGGCCCTGAGGACATGCCCAGCACCGCCAGGTCTAGGCCATCAGACCTCAGCATCAGACCACCAGACCTATGGGTCTGGTCACCAGGGCTGAAGGCCACCCACGGCTGCCAGAGGACATCAGCCCAGGAGACCCCTGTACACCCCACCTCTGCCCGGCTTCAGGCTGAGCCGACCCCACGTGGCCGGAAGCCGGGGGGCTGGGCCAGCTGTAAATGCAGGGCGAGGCTGGGCCTGTCATGCTTCTTTTTTTGTTAAAGTTCAGGCCTGTTGGACTGTGTTGAGCATGAGGCTGGGCCTAAAATAAAACCGGAGCTGCGTCAGCGTGTGGGTTGGTTCTGCAGGCTGGAGGCCGCTCCTCGGAGGCTGGGGGCTGCGGGCAGCGTGCTGCTGTGCAGTCCCCAGGGGGCGGCCACCCGGCCCGCTGAGCGCTTCCCAGCTCCCCGCCCCCAGGAGAGGCCAGCTGCCACCTCCCGAGAGCACAAGGGCAGAGCAGCTGGCCCACAGCCTGGAGCCGGGAGCCTGGCCGACACAAGGCCGCGCAGCCCAGGGCCTGCTCCCGCACTCGGCTCCCCGCTGAGCGCTTGGAGTTGGAGCCTTCCACGTGGCTCGGTGGCCAGAACAAAGCAGACGCTGCTTCTCCCACAAGGAGACAAACATGGCCTTTCCTGAGCCCCTTCAAGGGCAGGGCTTCGGGCTGCGCCCCAGATAAAGGAGGAGCCCCCCAGATGAAGCTGGGGAAGGGACTGGGGCATGTTCTGTTCATCTCCCTCCCTCAGGGGCTCCCAAGCACTGGGTTCTAGGGGACAGGGTTTGGAAATGTCTGGCTTCGGGTCTGCCCAGCACCCAGCCGACGACTAGGTTCTCCCGTCTCTGTAATCCTGACGTGGTTTGGGGCAGCAATGTCCCCAGATTCTAAAGTGAATAATTTCCCAGTCTCCCCTGAAGCTGTTGGGGGACGTGCAGCAGCGTTCCAGCCAAGGAGATTCAGGTGCAAATCTGCTGTCAATTCTAGGAAAGTTTGGCTTCTCTAATATAGGTGCTAATCAGACATTTCCTTTGGCTTTCTTGATTGGAATGTGGATGCTAAGGCTGGACCTTCAGCAGCCATTCTGTGACAGTGAGGTGATGGCCATGCTAATTCAAGCTACTGGATGCCTGACCTGTTGAACTACTGCTTGTAAGCTCAGGTGGAAAAGAATTTGCCTGCAATGCAAGAGACCTGAGTTCAACCCCTGGGTCAGGAAGAACTCCCTTCTCCCTATCCCAATGTTTCTTCCTGGAGAATTCCACGGACAGAGGGGCTATATATTCCATGGGGTGCCAAAGAATTAGACATGACTGAGTGATTAACACTTTCCACACACTTTTTGGACTTCCTTGGTGGCTGAAATGGTAAAGAATCTGCCTGCTATGCAGGAGGCATGGGTTTGATCCCTGGGTCAGGAAGATCCCCTGGAGAAGAAAATGGCTACCCACTCCGGTATTCTTTTCTGGACAATCCAAGACAGAGGAGCCTGTCGGGTTACAGTCCACGGGGTAGAAAAGTCAGACACAACTGAGTGACTAACAGTGAACTACAGACTAAGAGATCAAATAACTCTCTGTTTTAAAACTGCTGTTTAATGTGGTTATCTTTAAAGTGGAAACCAGTCCCTCACTCAGGACCCTGTTGAGGTGTTGTCCAACTCAGAGGTTCCCCATCCTTGGGTCCTGGTCTCTGTGCCGTTATGCCTGCAGCCCTGATAAGGAGCCAGAAGGATGAATCCCTACCTAAACCAGCTCTTCAGGAAGGCTGGACTCTCTTGCCTCCTCAGCCAGGAGAGGACACCCAGCCCTCCAGGACAGGTGGGGACTTGACGTGTAAGCTGGGGCCAATCTGTCCGCATCTCCTTCCCACTTCCCCCAACAGGAAACCCAAGTAATGGCCCGCGCAGACTGATTCCTGTCCCTGCTGCCCCCTGAATGCAGCTAGCTTGGCTGGGCGAGGCATGCCTTAGTGGACACATTTGCTGAGTGAGTGTCTGGGAGGGACCTGTTTGCAACCTGGTTCAAGAAGTGTCCAGACGGGATGTGTGCCCAGATGACCCAGTGCCAGGGGAAGGCGATGAAGACATGGGAGCTCAGGGGGCAGCTTGGCAGGGAATAGTGGGCACTGCAGACGGAGCCTTGCTGGGGAGAGTGGGGCAGCCTCCAGAGTGAAGGCAAAGCTCGAGCAAGGCCAGAAAGAGTAGGGCTGGGGCAGCCAGGCCCTGCAGAGGCTGGGGATGAGGAGCCTGGGACCTCGTCCTGTGTGTGGCAGGCAAAAGGGGAGGGTTTCCAGGGCAGACGGGGCGGTGGCAGAGCGCATAAGGAGGGGCCCAAGGAAGAGGAAGGGCTCTAGGACCAATGCCTAGACAGCAGGCTGGAGGAGAGCGACAGGTTTCCCGAACTGCTTTCTAATATGAACTCTGCAGCCTCAGCAGCCAGCACGCCCTGCCCCCACGTCCCTGAGCATCCCTCCTCGGAAGCCCCTTGCAGGGGTCTCCCCAACAACACCCAGAATTTAGACCTCATAGGATGACGGGCGTCCCCCTAAAGACAGGTCTTTGCCCTAACTGGGGAACCTGTGAACGTGACCTTATTTGTAAAAAGAGTCTCAAGATGGGGTGACCCTGGCTCTAGCGTGGACCCTAAATCTAGTTCAGAAAACTAAGATCATGGCATCTGGTCCCATCACTTCATGGCAAATAGGTGGGGAAATGATGGTAAAAGAGACAGACTTTATTTTGGGGGGCTCCAAGATCACTGCAGGTGGTGACTGCAGCCATGAAATTAAAAAGACGCTTGCTCCTTGGAAGAAAACCTATGAACAACTTAGACAGCATATTAAAAAGCAAGACATTACTTTGCTGACAAAGGTCCATCTAGTCAAAGTTATAGTTTTTCCAGAAGCCATGTATGGATGTGAAAGTTGGACCATAAAGAAAGCTAACCGCTGAAGAATTGGTGTTTTTGAACTGTGGTGTTGGAGAAGACTCTTGAGAGTCCCTTGGACTGCAAGGAGATCCAACCAGTCCATTCTAAAGGAGATCAGCCCTGGCTGTTCTTTGGAAAGAATGATGCTAAAACTGAAACTCTAATACTTTGGCCACCTCATGCGAAAAGTTGACTCATTGCAAAAGACTCTGATGCTGGGAGGGGTTGGGGGCAGGAGGAGAAGGGGACGACAGAGGATGAGATGGCTGGATGGCATCACCGATTTGATGGATGTGAGTGTGCGTGAACTCCGGGAGTTGGTGATGGACAGGGAGGCCTGGCGTGCTACAGTCCATGGGGTCACAAAGAGTCGGACACGACGGAGCCGCTGAACTGACTGACTGACTAGGGTGGACCCTACATCTGATCACGGATGTACTCAGAGACAGAAGAGGGGATGATGCGGGGGAGGGGCCACGGGAAGAGGAGGCAGAGGCTGGAGGGACGCGGCCGAGGAGCCCAGGGACACCAGGAGCTCCAGAAGCTGGGAGAGGCAGGAGGACAGTGCACCCGCTCCTGGAGCTCAGGAAGGCGCAGCCCCGCCCACACCTGGATTTCAGCCCAGGGAACCTGGTTTAGGACTTCCGGGCTCCAGGACTGTAAAGCACAGACGCCTGTGGCTTGCAGGCCCGGCTGTGCTCGCCTGCAGAGGCAGCCCCACGGCTCTCACACACGCTAATGCCGAATGAAGCAGAGAAACAGGCGCGTGGCTGGGCCGCCTCGGTCCCGCAGAGACCCCGCCAGCTTGGGGTTGGGGGCTCCCTGGGGAGTAGGGACCGCGCAGCAGGGACTGGGGAGGGGGCCGGTCTGGTGCACTGGATCCCAGCCCCAGGTCCAGGAGTCCTCGTGTGACTCTCAGGCAAGTAATCTGCTCCGGGGATTTCAAACTCAGAGGGCAGGTGAAGGACTCAGCGACTCCTGAAAGACTGATCGCCAAGCAGCTGACTCACTTCGGATTGGCACTACAGCGCAACGCTTGCTCAGCCATCTGGTCCCGGGGCCAGCCGCCCACGGGCAGGACACCGACAGCACGGAGGTGGGGGAGGGGCGATCAATGAGTCCCCTGATCTCCGCTGGGCTGAGGCCTGTGCTGGGCTGGGGTCCAGCGACACCCCCGTCCCTCGGGATCCGGTGGCCCTGCCCGTGAACACAGCCACCAGGCCCAGATCGCCTCTCCCAGTCTCCCCCAGGAGGCTCAGCTGCAGCCGGAGTTGTCAAGGGATCTGTCCGTGGCCACAGTCTGCCCCAGGGACTGGGCCCTGGACACTCAGCGGAGCAGAGCTGCCCGCCCAGGCTTCTCGTGGACAACTAGTGGGGCCTCTGGGCTGGCTCAGGAGGGTGTGAGGACGGCGGGCAGCTGGAGAGGGCTTTGGGGGAACCCATGCCGCCCTGTCCCATAAGATGACCAGGGTCCTGGCCCTGGCCAGTGTTGAGCTGGGACAGAAAGAGGGACCCGGGGTGGCATTTCAAAAGCAAGAGGCAGACGTGAGAGCAGGAAGCCAGGCTACTTCTGTCCCAGGGATGGGCCATGAGAAGGGGACCGACAGCCCCCTGGGGCCCAGGGGAGACCGGCCAGCTCCCAGCCCTGCTGGTGGAGGATCATGGGCTCCTCTCTCTGTGCTCAGCTCAGAGGGAGGCATGGAGGAACGAGGGGCCCGATTTGTAGTCGACGGGAGGCGGTGAGCGGACAAGCAGCCCTCCCTGGAAGAAGCCAGAAGCAGGCGGGTGGGAAACGCACCCTGGCTGCCCCCTCTCAGCCGGGCACGAGGGTGGCGGGCTGCGTCATGGCCATACTCTCTAGGTCTGGGTTGGGGCACTGGGGGCCTGAGGTCGAGGTGACGGGCCACGTCACGGTCAGGGGGGCGGGGGGCACAGGGGCCTGGGTGGACAGCAGCAGGCCGGGTCATGCCCACACTCTCCACGTCTGGCTGAGAGGCCTGGGGCCATGGTATAGCTCCGTGCCTCAGTTTCCTCATCTGTAAAATGGGGCCACCCCAGTGCCCATCGCAGAGTGGCTGTGGGAGCCAAATGAGGCCCCGGGGTGCAGCCCTAACATGGGAGCTGCCGGCACCAGCCGCAAGTGGCTTCCCCTTGTCACAGACTGAGTGTGTCTGTCCCCCACGTTTACATGTTGAAGCCCTCGTCCCCAGGGGGATGGTGTTTGGAGGTGAGGCCTTTGGGAGGTGACTGAGGTTACAGGAGTCATGTGGATGGAGCCCTGATCTGACGGATTAGCGCCCTTAGGAGAGAGCGCCATGTGAGCTCACAGTGCGGGCCCGGTGGCCACGGGCTCAGGATGAGCTGGGGCCGCCCCCCGCCCCCGGATGACTGGGGCACCACCTGCCCTAGTGACCTCAATTCCAGGAGTTTTAGGAGCCCTGAGCCAGTAACTGAGGGCAGGAGCCAAGTGTTTATTCTTTATTCTCCCTTCAAGACCTCAGGCTGCCCTGAGATTGTCCGGCTCTGAGCCCAGCAGGGAGCCCTGGGCCTGCGGGTCGGGGGAGCCCTGGGCCAGGCTGTCACCTGTGCCGTCTCGCTCCTGCCATAGCCTTGCCAGGGCCGTGCCCTGCTGAGCCCCCGGAGACCAAGGGGAGTGCTCAAGGGCAGTCCACAGGCCTTGGGGCTGACTGTCCGGCCCGAGGTCCAGAGATGCCACGGGCTTTTTCCGGGGTGGGGGTGCGCCCAGGGGGAAGGAGGCGGAAGGGCTGGAGACGCTTCTCCAGTGCAGAGGAAAGGCGGTCTGGGGTGGGCAGCCCGCTGGGCAGAGGTGGTCAGCGTTGCAGGCCCGGCCCGCCTGCCCTGCTGCCTCTCAGGCAGTGTGGCCGCACCTGCGCGGACGAAGGGGCCTCACCTCCGCGGATGGAGGGGCCTCCCAGGGCCACTAACCCGGCTCATCCAGAGCGGCCCGGAAAGGCTGGCCAGTGTCTCCCTGCGTGGGTCACCTTACTGAGCTCCCATTCCCGGGCTCAGGGCTGCCCCTGCCTCCACTCACTCCTCCGCTCACTGGCAGCCTGTGCTGGCCTGGGGCCTCGGCCACAATGGGGCCCCAGCCACCGCGGGGCCCCACACCGCCGTCCTGGGCTGTCTCTGCCCCAGCCCGTGGCAGAGCTGAGTCCCAGCCTCCCAGTCTCAGGACCCCCACCTCCACTAGAGTGTGGCCGAGTGTCTGCGTCCACCTCGCAAGCTGCTGGGGAGACACGAGGGGGTCGTGCACGACACCTGCGTGCAGTGGGTGCTCAAGAAACGGCTACTGTCATTCCTGGTGCTTTTTCAGAAACCAAACACAGTCTAGCAGCAGTTCTTTGACTTTGGCACACCAGCCTCCACTTGAACTCAGTCCCGAGTCCCTGCAGACCCCACAGGGTCCCACAGACGGCCCCCTCCACTCTGATATCCCCTATCCAGGCCACACACACCGCAGCTCGGACTGGCTGGCCAGGAGCTGGGGGTTCACGCGATTCCCTTGTTCGGTTCAGTAACTCACTAGAATGGCTCATGGGCCTGCGTGCACGCGTGCGTGCTAAGCCGCTTCACTCATGTCCGACTCTTTGCGACTCTGTGGGCTGTAGCCCGCCAGGCTCCTCTTTCCACGAGACTGTCCAGGCAGGAACACTGGAGTGGGTTGCCATGCCCTCCTCCAGGGGATCTTCCTGACCCAGGAATCAAAACTGTGTCTCCTGCATTGCAGGCGGATTCTTTACTGCTGAGCCACCAGGGAAGCCCAGAATGGTTCACAGAACTCACGAAAGTGCTTTACTTACTATAATAAACCACCTGTTTGTTGTAAAGGACACGACTCAGGAACAGCCAGATGGAAGAAACGCACAAGCCAGAGCATGGTGGGGGGCGAGCTTCCACGCCCTCTCGGGGCCCTGCTCCAGCCCTGCTCTCGGAAGTTTCATTCTGCAGGGGACACTGAGTCACTGGCTGACGGTGACCGACCCCAATCTCCAGCTTCTCCCTACCCAGAGGAGGGTCTAGCTGGTGACCAGCCCCCATCTTGAAGCCTTCTGGGGTGGCCTCCCCAACCCTGCCCCCCAGAGGCATCTCCTTGGCACACGAAACACAATCAATAGCAAGGGTTTTCAGAGCGCTGCACCCAGAACCAAGGCCACGCGCTGCATTTATTTTTCAGTCTGTACAGCTGCCCCCTGCTCAGATACTCTGCCTGCTTCTGCAATCTCTCCTTCAGAACGGGCCCCTCTGGGCACGCCATCACTCCACGTTTGAGGTTCTCAAGACCCTGTCCGAGCCTTCCCCGGGGCGGGGCTGTGCAGACTCCTTGCTGGACCAAGGGAGGGTCTGCCCAGGGTCTGTCCTCCTCTGCAGCTGGTGGGCTGCTCCGGCCCCCTCCCTGGGCTGCCCAGCAGAGTGCAGAGCAGGCCCCTCTCCTGCCAGCCCGAGGTCCCCCCAGCTGTGGAAGCTTCTGGGCAAATCATGCCTCAGCTGCTTCTGCACCTGCCCCATCCCACTGGGGGCCGGGCCGAGGGGCACGCCTGAGTTTTCCCGCCTCTCCTCAGCCTTGAGGATGGAGCGGATCCACCCAGAAAAGAGAAACGTCCTGGAAACCCCAGCTAGCATCACAACCGACCTGAAAGAGAGCACTTATTCAAGGTCCTCCTGGTGCAAATGATGTGCTAGACGGACGCTTTGTCCTCTGAACGCCTTTTTTTTCTTTTTTTTGGTATTTATTTATTTGGTTGCATCCGGTCTGAGCTATGGCAGGTGGGAGCTTCAATCTCTGCTTCTGCACGTGGGATCTTCAGTTGCGGATATGACCTGTTAGTTGTGGCATGTGGGATCCATTTCCCTGGTGAGAAACTGAACTCTGGCCCCCTGCACTGGGGACAGAGTCTTAGCCACTGGACCAGCAGAGAAGTCCCCTCCTAACGGTTTAGACGGATAATCAAAATGAAAACGGAGAATTAAAAGCTTTCATCTGGCCCCTGGAGCCCACATCTGAGCTCCACGGCGGGAGAGGGAAGACAGGCTTGTTACGGACGCAGGCCAGGAGGCACTCCTGGAACTGGACGTGCCTGCCAGCCTCACAGGACGCAGTGGGGCTGCAGCCCACTCAGGCCCGGCCCTGGGAGTCAGCCCCTCTGACCAGCAGGGATAGCCCTGGGCAGACGCTCCGGGAGCCCCGTCCTCTTATGCTTTCTCCTCCCATGGGCAGCAGGCAGGTGGGCGCTCCACGGCGTCCAAGTGGGCCGCATCCCTGCAGTGCCCCGGGCATGGCCTTCAGGAAAGGCCAGCGATGCCATGCCCTGCGTTCTGGGGTCAGGGGTCCTTGTGGGTGAAAAGCGTGTTCTCTAAAGAGGTGTGTCCCACGCGAACTCTGTGAACAGGCGCTTACCTGGAATCGGGGTCTTGGCAGATGCAGTCAGGTTAGGATGAGGGCGCTGGGGTGGGCCCTAAGCCAATGACTGGTGTCCTTATAAGAGGGGATCCTGGACACTCACACAGGGAAGAAGGTCGTGTGACCATAGAGGAGGAGCCTGGGGTGATACAGCCCCAGCCCCAGGACACGGGAAGCCCAGAGACCGGAAGAGGCAGGAAGGACCCTCCCCCAGAGCCTCTGGCGAGGAAGCCAAACAAACCTTGTTAAACTCTGCTCTTCCAATCAGTCTTTCACCATGGCCCACCCCAAACCCCGGGTCTTGTCAATTCCTTTTTTTTTTTTCACTATGACTGGCATGTGGGATTTGAGTTCCCCAACCACAGATCCAATCCACGTCCGCTGTGTTGGAAGCATGGAGTCTTAGCCACCGGACAGAAAGTAAGTCCCCGTCTTTTCAGTTCTTCCCACAGTCTTTGTTTCTTGTCTAAAAGGAATAAAAGCTTCCTGCTCTGGTCACTTTCTCGGGTCTTCATTCTCTCGGGAAGACGCCCACGTCCTTGTAAGGATTCCTTAAGATCTGTAGGCTTTTTCCCTCTTAATCACTGTCAATTTAATGTTTAGAGCAGCCGGGGCCCCTGGAAAGTGAAGGAAAATTCTCCCTTCCTGATGACCCCAGGGGAGTGAGACCTCACTTGCTGTTTCTACTTTGTTCAGGGGGTTCTCCCACACCGTGAGCCCTCCTTCATGTGTGCTCCTGAAAATGAGGACTTGATGGCCCAGAAAGATGCCCCATTTACTCGGGACCTGGAAGCCCCGTGCCCCGTTGAGCTGCTGGACACCAGGCCACAAGGATGACCCTTGTTGACATCGCAAATTAAGTCCACGGCTGCTGTCCCCTGGAAGGAGGGAGGCTGGCTCCTCACTGGGATGCACTCTGCCCGGGGTCACTGTTTGGGGAGTGGGGCAGCCCACATGGGGCCCCCGGACTGCAGAAGCCCTGCCAGGGCTGCTTCAGTGAAGAGGAACAGAGGGGAGTCTCGTACGGCTGACTTTCTAGGAATTCCCTAGAAAATCGCGCCTTTGGAAGGCAGCCCATTTCCACGCATCTTTAACAGCAACACGAACGGGTCAGGCACAGAGCTGCATTTTCTGCATTCTTCTCGGGACACTGTAAAATGTGCCTCCCTGGCAGGCACAGGCTTGCAAAGCCCCAGAAACCCAAGGCCACCTCTCGGCCAAATCTGGCAGGACAGCAAAGCCTGCCCCCTCCTGATGGTGCCTCCACCTCACACTCTCAGGATCTGCCCACCGGGACCCCTGGACAGCACATTGAAAAGCAGAGACATTACTTTGCCAACAAAGGTCTCTCTAGTTAAAGCTATGGTTTCTCCAGTAGTCATGTATGGTTGTGAGAGCTGGATCATAAAGAAGGCCGAGCACTGAAGAATTGCTGCTTTTGAGCTGTGGTGCTGGAGGAGACTCTTGAGAGTCCCTTGGACAACAAGATCAAAGCCGTCAATCCTAAAGGCAATCAACCCAAATCAACCCTGAATATTCACTGGAAGGACTGATGCTGAAACTGAAGCTCCAATACTTTGGCCACTTGACGTGAAAAGCCAGTTCATTGGCGAAGACTCTGATGCTGGGAAAGATTGAGGGCAGGAGAAGGGGGCGACAGAGGATGAGATGGTTGGATGGCATCACCCACTCGATGGACATGAGTTTGAGCAAGCTCCGGGAGATGCTGAAGGACAGGGAAGCCTGGCATGCTGCAGTCCACGGGATCACACAGAGTCGGACACGACTGAGCGACTGAACAACACTGGGGCCCGGGACACAGGCTCAGGGAACTGCGCACAGTCTCGGCTGGGGGACAGTGGAGTGTCCATCATCACTAGTGATCAGGACTCCCCTCCTCAACGGAGACATTCATAGGATGCAAGATGTGGACTCCCCGGCCCCTGCTGAGCCCCTACCCAAATGTGTCCCTGATTTGGGACTGGTGCCAACAACATCAGGCTTCCCTGTGGCTCAGTGGTAAAGAATCTTCCTGCGGATTCTTTATGTGGGGGACCTGGGTTTGATCCCTGGGTTGGGAAGATCCCGTGGAGGAGGGCATGGCAACCCAGGCCAATATTCTGGCTTGCAGAATCCCGTGGACAGAGGAGCCTGGTGGGCTACAGTCCATAGGGCTGCAAAAGAGTTGGACACGACTGAAGAGACTCAGCACGCACCCATGCACACCAACGACATGGCCCAGTTCCTGCCCCGCTGGCTCACGGGGGTCCAGGGATGACCAAGAGTGAGCCCAAGCTCAGGACTTGCACTTTCCTTCCTGAGAGAAGCCTTCGCCCACCAGCTGACACAGACTCGCAGCTGCTGCTGCTGCTGCTGCATCGCTTCAGGTGTGTCCGACTCTGTGCGCGCTGACCCCACAGACGGCAGCCCACCAGGCTCCCCGCCCCTGGGACTCTCCAGGCAAGAGCACTAGAGTGGGTGCCATGCCTTCTCCAGTGCATGAAAGTGAAAGTGAAGTCGCTCAGTCATATCCGACCCTCAGTGACCCCATGGACTGCAGCCTTCTAGGCTACTCCGTCCATGAGATTTTCCAGGCAAGAGTACTGGAGTGGGGTGCCACTGCCTTCAATGCATGAAAGTGAAGTCTCTCAGTTGTGTCTGACCCTCAGCGACCCCATGGACTGCAGCCCACCAGGCTCCCTCGTCCCTGGGACTCTCCAGGCAGGAGCACTGGAGTGGGTTGCCATTGCCTTCTCCAATGCATGAAAGTGAAAAGTGAAAGTGAAGTCTCTCAGTCGTGTCTGACTCTGCGCGACCCCATAGACGGCAGCCCACCAGGCTCCCCCGTCCCTGGGACTCTCCAGGCAAGAGCACTGGAGTGGGTTGCCATTTCCTTTTCCAATGCATGAAAGTGAAAAGTGAAAGTGAAGTCTCTCAGTCATGTCTGACCCTCAGTGACCCCATGGACTGCAGCCCACCAGGCTCCCCCCTCCCTGGGACTCTCCAGGCAGGAGCACTGGAGTGGGGGCCACTGCCTTCGCCCACCAGCTGACACAGACTTGCAGCTGCAGTGGTGGAAAATATTCTCTGTCTGAGGCGGAAGGACTGCCGTAAGGATGGAGAAGGGAATCAGTGATGTAAAACGCGGTGCCTGCCCGAGGATGCAGACCATCTTCTCCTCACCTGCCTGGGGGTGGCCAGCCCACGGCCCTAAGGCTGCAGGACCTCTTCCTGTCTGGGAGCTGCGATGAAGCTCACGGCCCCACCCACTGCCGGTGCCCACCCCCATCAGCTGGGGGTCTGTGCGGGCTTTTCCCAGAAGGAAGGGGATTTAGAAAACCTTCCAGGACCACCCAGCCTGGGCCTCGGGCAAGAGGCGGCCTCGGGCTGCAGGGTCCAGGGCAGGCACCACCCAGTGGCGGGTCTCCCAGTTGAGCGCATGAGCTCCGCCTCCTGGATGGAATGTGGGCGGAGGCTGGGCGCCAGCACCCAGCCAGGGAGACTTCCAGCTCAGCGTAGCTCCTGCGTGCCCCACATCATGGCGAATTTATCGAGTGCTTCAACTTGAAGGCAGCAACTGAGACATTAATCCCTAAAGCAAACGAATTCACGGAGAAGATGGGACTCCTCACTTCCAAGGCCCCGGTCTCCAGGCGCTCGCTCTTCCTGGAAGGCAATTCATCACTTCCCGCCTGGGCCCAGGAGGGTGGCGGCTGCCTCCGGACAAACACCAGGTCCCCTCGGGCAGCCCCGGGGCCCGTCGCTGGGTGTTAGTTAAACCTGTGGCCCAAAGGGTCCCGCTGGGTGAGTGGCCTGAGAGCGGACACCCTCATAATGCAAGACGAGCAAGGGGCCAGCCAGGTCCCTGTGGACTCGGGTGTGTCTCCATCACCCCTGGGGTTAGGACAGGATGCTCTGGGGTCCAGCTGACCTCTGCCTGGACCCCGTTTCAGCCATCTCTGTGTGAGTCGCCTCCGGCTGCCGGAGCATACCCCACGGTCTGGGTGGCTCACATGACAGGAATGTAATTTCTCGCAGCCCTGGAGGACGGAATCTGAGATCATGGTGTTGGCAGGGCAATTTCTTTCCTGTTCTCGGCGTGGAGATGGCCGTCTCCTCCCCGCGTCCTCACAGGGTCGTCCTTGTGTGTGTCTGTGTCCTGACCTCCTCTTCGTATCAGGACCCCGGTCCTGTGGGATCAGGGTCCACCCGAGGGACCTCACTTTATCTTAATCACCTCTTTAAAGGCCCATCGCTAAAGACAGTCACATCCGAGGTGCTAGGGGTCGGGGCTTCAGGATGTGAATTCAGGGACAGTTCAGCTGTGACAATCCCAACAAGCCTCTGTTCTTCTGTGGCCCGGCCGTGAGCATCGTGCGGGATTTAGGCCCCGACCAGGGCCTGAACCCGTGTCCCCTGCCCCGGGAGAGAGAACTTCCGCCAGGGGAGAAGGAGAACTGCTCTTTTTCTCCATCTTGCTCGCCCACCCGACCTCCTCCCCTGACCCCAGGGTGCTGG
Source organism: Neotragus moschatus (assembly GCA_006410615.1). Classification (NCBI taxonomy): domain Eukaryota; kingdom Metazoa; phylum Chordata; class Mammalia; order Artiodactyla; family Bovidae; genus Neotragus; species Neotragus moschatus. The sequence goes on from SJYA01005278.1 coordinate 13,706, forward strand.
AGGTCATGGCCGCAGTCAGTCAGGGCCAGGACCCCCGCACCCCGCCCTCTTAACCACGCACAGAGGAGCCTGGCAGGCTTCAGTCCTCGGGGTTGCAAAGAGTTGGACACGATTGAGCAACTAACACGCACACTTGCGACCCTTGGCCAGACTTGTGCCCTCGTTGGGGAGTGCGTGGGATAAGCCGGCCCCCCTGGCTCTACAGCACTTGGGTGTCAAGGGGTCACCTGGGGGACCTGTGTGCTGTCCCTGCACTAGCTCACACCCGCTGCTCACACCAGCACTCAGATGAGTAGGAGCTCAGTCCCGTGGGAAGTCATTTCTTGTCTCGAGGTGGCAGCTCGTCTCCAGGGAGACACTCAGGGCCCAGGCGCTGCTGCTCCCCACAGGGAGAGCTTCTGGGCTTGGGGTCCGTCTGCATCCGCGTGGTGGATGGATGGAGGACCTGCAAGTCGTACCCGGAGCTCCGGCCACAGAACGAGAGCTCGGGTGCACTGGAGAGCCCGACGGCAGAACACGCACCCCTGGGCAGTGGTGTCAGCTGCGTGCCCCAGAGGAAGAGATGGCAGGCCCAGAGGGCAGCGAGCCGCTGTGTGCTGGGAGGTTAACTTGAAAAAAAAGCGTGAAGGAGAATCTGCAACAACCCGGGGCCACTGAGGGGATGGGGGCCGCTGGGGGCAGGGAATCCTCCACGGGGGTGATGAAGCCCCATGACCTCGGTCTGGGAGGCAAGCCGCCGGTCTCGTGTGCCCAGGACTCCTGGGTTCCCGGGCACCTCCCCAGAGCAGCGCGCGGGGAGGAGAAAATGCCAGGTCTGCACCTGCCCGAAGTACCGGACCAGCGATCACCCGCACCTCCCCGACCCACCGGCCACCTCTGGACACCCCCTTCCTTCCGGGGCCTCAGCTCTGATGGGATCGAGGGGGCCGTCCCCCTGACGGACGGGAAGGCCAGCGACACGTCTGGTCCCCGCCCCCTGGAACGCTGCCGACGGTTCCAGAGCGGCTTCTCTCCTCTGTCCTGTTCGGATGACAGGCTCCCTAAGAATCCCACTCTGCCGCAAGGGAGAGCTTGGGAGGCTGTGCGTGCTCGCGTTTCCTTTCAATTAGGAGTTTACATTGTGGAACATTGAGCAGATACGAGGGAGCGACCCACGGACCCTCCCACGTTCCCGCAACCCAGGCCCCGTCATCGCCACCGCGTCGGTGTGCTACGCTGCGGTGCGGGAGCCAGCGCAACACGCCATGACTAACTGAAAGCTCAGCTCACCGGAGGCGCCCGCTTGCTGCTGAGCGTTCTGTCTCGGTGCGCGCTCAGTCGCGTCCGACTCTCCGTGGCCCCGGGGACTGCAGCCCACCAGGCTTCTCCGCCCATGGGATTTCCCAGGCAAGAACACTGCAGTGCACTCCTCCTCCAGGGGATCTTCCCGACCCAGGGATGGAACTCTGGTCTCCTGCGCCTCCTGCACTGGCAGGCAGGTTCTCTACCCCTGGCGCCACCTGGGAAGCCCCTGCGCGTTCTGCGGGTTTTGACAAAAGCTCACTACCGTGTTTCCACCGTGCCAGCATCCTACAGGACAGCGGAGCACCCCAGGAATTCTCCGCGGTCCGAGCAGTCACTCCCCTCTCCCCCAACTCCTGATCCTCTGACTGTCTCCAGAGTTTTGCCTTTTCCAGAATGTCATATCGCTGGAATTACACACTGTGGAGCCTTTGCAAATTGGCATCTTTCCCTCAGTCAGATGCTCTTAAGGTTCCTCCATGTCTTTTTGTGGCTTGACAGCTCATTTCTTTTTATCACCAAATGACAGTCTACTGAATGGGTGGACCACAGTTTTACTGAAGGACGTCCTGCTCACTTCCGGGTTCTGGCGCCTGTGGATGAAGTTGCTGTAAATCCCCCTCATCGTGTTTTTACGAAGCCACGGCTCTAAACGTCCTGGCATCACGGCTGTGACTCATACGGTCCTCACAGCCCCGTATTTCAACTGCTCACGACAGAGCAGGCAGGTAGCTCTCCTCCTCCACCCCTCACTTACCACGTACCTCCTGCGGGCGGGAGAGTCTGAGAGCGGGGACAGAGCAGCCACCGGGTGGGAGGCTCAGGCGCTACAGACGAAAAGCGGCCAAAGCTACCATCATATGTTGAGTGCCCAGGCCTGGCCACCTCACGCCTCCACAGGTCACACAGGAGAGGCGGTACTGACAAGTCAGGGCTTCCACGCAGAAGCTTCTGGAAGCCTGCTCTGGAGGTGCAGTGGGCGAGGGAGCCCTGGATGCATCCGGGCAGCAGTCCTGGTTCCAAGGCCCGATGTGGCCCCGTGGCGCCGGGTGTGGACAAGCTCTGAGGACAGGCCAGGTGGGGGGCAT
>SJYA01005279.1:0-27087 GCA_006410615.1 Neotragus moschatus
TCTGAATGTTGAGCTTTAAGCCAACTTTTTCATTCTCCTCTTTCACTTTCATCAAGAGGCTCTTGAGTTAATCCAAGGTTAAAGTAAATCAAAAGTATTTGGACATATTAAGACATCAAAATGTCTAAGAAACTTTTGTAAAAGTAAAATTGATCTCATCTCTAATTATCATTTTCCAAATTAAAAAAATATTCAGAAAAGTTGAATTCACAAAAACAGACCATAGATTGGTGATTGCAGGACGTGGGGGTGGGGGAGAATTGGAGATATTGATGACAGGGTTAAAATTTTCAGTTATAAAATGAGTAAGTTCCAGGAATCTACTGTAGAATATGGTAAAAGTAGTTAGCAATAATGTACTATTTACATAATAAACATTTATATATTTGTATAAATATTATACAAATATTTATACAATTGTATTATATAATTGAAAGTTGCTGTGAGAATAAAGCTTTAATGTTTTCATCACATACCCACAAGAAAACTATGTGAAGTCATAGGTTTGCTAACTAACCTTTATAGCAGTAATCATTTCACAATATTTACATGTATCAAATTATCACAGTGTATCTCTTACACAATACTTTATCAATTATATCTCAATAAAACTGGAAAACTATGTTTTTATGACTTAAAATGGTATGGAAAAAGCATCTTCTTATAAACAGTCTGAATTTAAATAGAAACAATCCATGATGATATGTCTCAGTAGAAGTTAATTCTGCACTTCCAGCACATATATGTACTAGTTGAAATCTAACAGCATTGGTACAATAGAACAGGAAGCCACCTGCTTTTGCAAATCTGAATCAATGCCTCTGTGTATGTATCATCATGCTCTCTATATTATATTTTTATTTTCAGGGGTCATCATGATAATAACCATGTGACTAATACTCTTATCACATCTATGAGAATATGTCCTTGAAATGTATCACAATATCTGCTATACAACAAAAGATTTTTTTATAGATCCTGCTCCTGAGTATGAAATGACAGGCATTTTTAAACACAGAAACACAGTTCTTCCTCAATTTATATGAGATTATGTCTCAATATACCCATCATAAATTGAAAGTATCTTTAAGTCAAAAAAGAATTTAATAACCTAAGCTGTGAATCTTGTAGCTTAGCATAGCCTGCCTTAAGTGTGCTGAGAACACTTACTTTAGCCTATGATTGGGCAAGATCATCTAACACAAAGCTTATTTTATAGTGTTTAATATCCCATATAATTTATTGAATAAGGTGCTCAGAATGGCTGTATGAGTACAGGGTGGTTGTGGAGTGTATCAGTTGTGTACCCTGGTGATGACATGGTTGACTGGGAGCGGTGTCTTGCTGTTACTGACCAGCATCAGGGGAATATGTAATCGCATAATTCTAGCCATGGAAAAGGTCAAAATTCAAAATTCCAAGTACAGTTTCTACTGAATGCTATCATTTTTGCACTGTTGTAAAGCTGATAAATCTTAAACCATTGTGAATCAGGAATCATCCTTACCTTATTAATCTACTGTTGATATCTATATTACATTATGACAACATCTACATCTTTGGGGGATATTTTTCCAGAATTTTCTGCCTTCTTTTGAATATGTTTCATTTCCTTTGATTAATTCTTCAAAAATTACCATTTGATAGAATGAAGAAAATGTGTGCTCAACCAAAGAAAAGGAATGATTTTAAGATATTTGAGTAGACCCAGAGAAAAAACCTTGGATTTCTTCACATAACAGTTTTAGGCCAAGCCATGAACATCCACATTAAAAACAGCATTAAAGTGGAAAAAAAAAAGTGGCCTGAATAACAAGAATTATATTACAAATGAATTCCAAACATATGTACTTGCAAGATTATTCACAATTTTGTGATTTTTGAAAATTTCTTGCTTCTTTTGAAAATTATTAAGCAACTGTAAGAAATAAACCACATATAGTGGTGTCTTCCACAGCTTCTGCTGCCCTCTCACTGGGACTTTCCGCTACAAACCTGAGATGAATTTTGAGAGGGGCAGCTGAAGATGATTTGAGGGTGGGCACTTCCCACCATGGCTCAGATGGTAAAGCGCCTGTTTACAATGCGGAAGATCCGGTTAGNAACCTTGGATTTCTTCACATAACAGTTTTAGGCCAAGCCATGAACATCCACATTAAAAACAGCATTAAAGTGGAAAAAAAAAAGTGGCCTGAATAACAAGAATTATATTACAAATGAATTCCAAACATATGTACTTGCAAGATTATTCACAATTTTGTGATTTTTGAAAATTTCTTGCTTCTTTTGAAAATTATTAAGCAACTGTAAGAAATAAACCACATATAGTGGTGTCTTCCACAGCTTCTGCTGCCCTCTCACTGGGACTTTCCGCTACAAACCTGAGATGAATTTTGAGAGGGGCAGCTGAAGATGATTTGAGGGTGGGCACTTCCCACCATGGCTCAGATGGTAAAGCGCCTGTTTACAATGCGGAAGATCCGGTTAGATCCCTGGGTCGGGAAGATTCCCTGGAGAAGGAAATGGCAATCCACTCCAGTACTATTGCCTGGAAAATCCCATGGACAGAGGAGTCTGGTAGGCTACAGTCCATGGGGTCACAAAGAGTCTGAGCAACTTCACTTTCTCTTTCACTGTGCAGCCAATAGCCTCAGTGGAGTCCTTGTGTGAAGATTCTCTTGCTTGTAACAAATGCCTCTCTATAGAATTGGACCTGAAAAATACAGAGGATAGTAACATGTGATGAAAAGAGAAATGTAAAGGGCATTAGGGAGAAACAAACAAGGCCATAAATGAGAATCTGTGTTTAGCTGGATCCCTAGAATACCCTCTGCCCATAATGATGTTACAGCTCTATTCTAGATCTTATATGTCTTCATGTTGAAATATATTCTCTTAAGATGTCTTAAATGAATTTCATAGTTCATAAAAAGTAATTCATTGGTTCAGAGAATTCCTTGACACACTAATGAATTTTGGATGCCTCTTTTCTTACTCTATAAATGTTTTTTGCAACTATGGAGCCTTCAAAAAAAAAAAGAGAGAGAGAGAGAAAAGACAGAGAAACAAAATGCTGTTTGTATTGGGCCCATTTCTATGTTGACTTAACTCGGTTCAGTAAGGAGACCTAGCAGTTGACCGAGCAGTAGGCAAACAGCAATGATTCTCAAGTATTTTGGTCACAGGACCATTTTCTCCTCTTAAAAAGTAGTGAATCATGTGGTGGTTCTATTTTTCGCTTTTTAAGGAACTTCCATACTCTTCTCCATAGTGGCCGTATCAGTATACATTCCCAACAACAGTGTCTGAGAGGGTCCAATTTCTCCACACCCTCTCCAGCATTTATTGTTTGTAAATTTTTTGATGGTGGCCATTCTGACGAATGTGAGGTGATATCTCATTGTAGTTTTGACTTGCATTTCTCTAATAATTAGTGATGTTGAGCATCTCTTCATGTGTTTGTTGGCCATCCTTATGTCTTTTTGGAGAAATGTCTTTAGTTCTATATGACCCAGCAATCCCACTCTGGCACATACCCAGAGAAAGCCATAATTCAAAAAGATGCATGCACCCAATGTTCGTTGCAGCAGCATCTACAATAGCCAGTACATGGAAGCATGAAGAGAGGAATGGATAAAGATGTGGTACATTTATGCACTGGGATATTGCTTAACCATGAAAAAAGAACAAAACTGTTCCATTTTGAGAGACAAGGATGGACCTAGAGACTGTCATACAGAGTGAAGTGCATCAGTTTCAGTTTCACTTCAGTCGCTCAGTCATGTCCGACTCTTTGTGACCCCATGAATCACAGCACGCCAGGCCTCCCTGTCCATNGTCTAAACAGTTCCATCACCTACTGTCTCATATCGGGCAATGTATTTAACCTATCTGTGCCTCTTTTCATGTCCGTAAAAGAACCTAAGACTAGGTCCCATACCATAGTGTGGTGAAATCTAAATGTTGAGATAGTTCATGCCAATTTCATGTGGTACATGGCATGTAGTCAGCATTCAATACAAGTTAGCTCTTACCGTGATCATTACTTTTACTAGTGATACCCACATCTTACTAGCCTCTTACTGCTGATACCTACCTTAGAAAGTAACTTGAGGAATGAATGAATTTATTGTATAATGCTTCTCAGTACATTCTAAGGAATGCTGTTTGGTTTTCATTTTACACACCCAGTTGTTATTTTGATGTTCTTCCTGTGAGTCACTATTATCTGCTTCCATCATGTGGGTAGAGAAACAGATTCAGGAGGAGGGAGTGTTCAAATTTAGATCTATCTCAGGTCCCTCTTTGAAGCATAGGTTGTTTATTCACTTAGCTTTTTGAAGGCTTTACCTATCTTAGGATATTCTGTAATATCTCATCCTCTAGGTTCGGTGCTTCCAGATGTGAGTTATCAGGTGGAATCCGGTGAGGGAGATCAGTCTCAGAATATGGGCCCCCAGAGACAAACTGTGCTGCTTTTTCTCTTTGTGGATTTCCACAGAGGATTTCCAGGCCAGAAAATGGAACTTTGGGGTAGGTATAGAAGAATGGGGCTGCCAGCTTGGATGTGCTTAAATGTTAAGAGAATAAAGAAAAGAGACTTGGGGACTTCCCTGGTGGTCCAATGGCTAAGACTTGATGCTCCTAAACTCTCCAATGAAATCACCGAGTTTCAGTCCCTGGTTGGGGAACTAGATCCCACATGTGTCAATTAAGAGTTCACACGCTATGACTAAAGATCCCACAACAAAGATCAAAGATCCCATGTGCTGCAGCTAAGCCCTGGTACAGCCAAATAAATAAATAAGAAGTATTTTTAAAAGAAAGGAGACTTTACATGAAGCATAAATCTGAATAGATGTGCTTCTGTGGAATAACACATTTCACTGAAAAACCTTGATTAAATAAATTATATGCTTTGTGAGAAAGATCTATATATTGAAGCATCACTTAGATGATGAAAGTCCCAGATTTGATTGACCAGAAATCAGCAGATACTTCCTGTTGGTCCCTACAGAGTATATTACCTTAGACAGGTAGTTCACAACCTCAGCTGTACAATGTATTACCTGAGGAGCTCCTAAAAAATGCCTACACCTCATCCCTAGAGATTTGGATTTCCTTGGACTGAAGTGGGCCTCAGGTATCAGTATGTTTTTAAAGCTTCTCAGGTTGGAGTACTATTCACCATCCTCCTGCTTTTCCAAGTACAATCAAGAAAAGCTATCAGTCTTACTTGGCCTTAACACAACATCTCAAATTCAGCACAAGGAGATGTGGGAGTGCATTGGTATGAATGGCTTTGTGGGATTGCCACATCAACTTCTGGAACAGGACAAAGAGTCCTTGTTCAGGCATACAGATGCCTTTGGCATTTATCTAACAGATAGGTAATAACCTGCTATCAGAAGGTTCTCTCTGCTAAAGCTGTGATTTACATCCTGTTTTGTGCTCCATGAAACACGTGCATCATCAGAATCACCTGGAGTATTTGAAAATGTGCAGCTTCCTGGGCAAGGATTTACTCAGTTTTGCTAATGTAAACATCTGTATGGCTCAGGAATATGCTTTTTTAACAAAATTCTCAGGTGATTCCTAAACATGGTATAATTTGAAAACCACTGAATATAAGAGTTGATGCTTTTGAATTGTGATGCTGGAGAAGACTCTTAAGAGTCCCTTGGGCTGCAAGGAGATCAGTCCTAAAGGAAATCAACCCTGAATACTCATTGGAAGGACTGATGCTGAAGCTGAAGCTCCAATACTTTGGCCACCTGATGTGAATAGCCAGCTCCACTGGAAAAGACCCTTATGCTAGGAAAGATTTGAGGGCAGGAGGCGAAGGGGACGACAGAGTGTGAGATGATTGGATGGCATCAGTAACTCAGTGGACATGAGTTTGAGCAAACTCTGGGAGATAGTGAAGGACAGAAACCTGGCATGCTGTAGTCCATGGGGTTGCAAAGAGTCGGACATGACTTAGTGACTGAGCAATTAAAAGTGGCTTATGCATTTTAATCCAATAAAGTCTGAGACATAAATTTAAGTGTTTCTCAGTGCCCTCTGAAACTCTGAAGGAAGTAGCAAGAAGTGGAGCTTCTAAATGTCTGGGGAAATGTTCACAAGCCTCCCTTTTGGGGCTCCTGATATGTTTCTTCTTCTTTTGTGGGCCAATGTTTTTTCTTGAGACTTTACTCTCTAGGCATTCCAGTGCTATTTGGTGTGGCCCTGTTCCCATTGAGTCAGAAGAGAAATGAGACAGCTTACAACTCCAGATCAAAAGAGCTGACATCGACTGGTGCCAGTTATTTGTTGAACCTGTGGGATTCTTCCTGCTGCCAAGCTTACATGCCTCTCCTACTTTTCCCCACCACGTGATATTCTTTAGGAGAGAAGCACTGCTTTCCTGAGCTCTGGCTTGCAGCTCTTTGAAGAGCTGGTGTTCCCTGGTGCCCCACTGTTCCATTCATTAAGATGCTGGAATGGGAACGTAGAAGAGAGACAATCTGGAGAGGCTTCCAACTAGGAGGTCAAACGTGAAAATGCCTAGGGCTATTTGTTACCTGCTTCTGCTCCCCTGGACAGAGGCTCTTAAAAGAAGCAGCTTAGTATGGTGGAAAGGACTTCAGGGTACAGTCAAGAGACCTGGGGTTAATTTTTAGTTCTGCTATCAAATTCCTTAATGACTTTGGGAAGCAAGTCACATGAATTATCTGATCCTTCCTTTTCATATATTTAACATGAGATTGTTGGACGAGATGCTATCAAAGAAGCCCTTCCAAGTCTAAAGACCCTCTTAAGGTGTAAGATCTAGGATTTTTAGGCATTTTTTTTAGGTCTGCTATGTTTAGTCTTCCCTAGGATGACATAAAGTCTGGAACCGCATTCTGAATCCTATTACACATACTTCCTCAGAAACCAGGGTTACTTATCATTCGTCTAGTACTATACTAGTTTGCACACCTCTGTTTAGCTTGACTCTGAAGGCCTGCGGCATTTCAGATAGTTGTACTAAGCATTAGATTGAACAGAAATTCATCATTGCGTCAGCAAACAGCAGTTATTATCTTAAAATTTCTGGGCCTTCCCTGGTGGTCCAGTGGTTCAGATTCTGTGCTTCCACTGCAGCGGGTTGGGGTTCAATCCCTGGTCAGGGAAGTTGTGCATGCCATGAGGTGCAGCAAAAAATAAATAAATTTTTAAAAATAAATAAAATTTCCTTAGACACCTGAGAGTTTAGGACTAGCTTTTGAAGAAGATGCACTGTAAGGGTAGATAGATACAGACACATGTAGTAATTTTATAGATTATGTAGTGATTTTATTTTATTTTCCCCCTCTTCTTTTTCATATCCTTGAAAGCTTTCTCCAAAGCTCCTTTTAGGAAACAGATTGTGCAGAGCTACAGTCTGTTTCCATGTGTCTTAAAAAAAAATCACTGAATTGGCCTTCTGCCTACCTTGTCATGGTAACTTTTCTATGATTAACTCATTATTTTGCCACAGTGTTAAAGGCATCTGGTGATATAAGCAGTTTTAGGAATGAAACTATAGCTTTTCAATTAAATGACTGCTTTCAAAGGAGGTCTAACTGATTTCTTAAGGCTATTCTTAGGACCAAACTATAGAAAATAGTAATCCAAATGATATCGTCACAGCAATAGTGATATTTTCTGAGTATTGCAATGTACATCCCAAAACATTTCCTATGTATTATCCCAGTTTATCTGCACAGAATACCCATGATAGCAAGTGGTAAAGGCCACTTTCTGCAATAAAATGAGAAACGTTTGAAGTGACGTGGTCACTATTAGTTGGTAGTAGAATTGACTGTGGAGTCTATGTTGACTCCAGTTCCAGATCCCTTTTGAGCAGAGCACATATTACCTTCCCCTCCAGAAAAGCATCATGGTGCCTTGTGGTAGAAAATGTCCCTTCTGACTTCCATTTTAAATACAGCCCTGAGAAAAGCATGCCAGCCTTACCTTTGAACAGACCATCCAGAGAGTGGAAAAGCACCAAAAAAGAAAGATTAAGAAGTATTTTCTCCAGGTACCCTGAAAAGTAAATTTGTCTTCATCTATTGGTTGTATCAGGATCATCAGTGCTAACGTATTGTTTAATGATGTGTTTTCCCATCAATCTCATGTGTTAGCTTTTCTGAAGGATGCTGAGCAGTGGTGCCTGTGGTTACTTTATCAGAGATAATCTCCCATTTAAAAAGTCTATACCAGAACTTCCCTGGTGGTCCAGTGGTTAAAAATCTGCCTGCCAATGCAGGGGACACAGGTTTGATCCCTGGCTGGGGAGGATCCCACTTGCTGTGGAGCAGCTGAGCCCATGCACCACGACTACTGGGCCTGTGCCCTGCAGCCTGGGAGCCACAGCTACTGAGCCCATGTGCTGCAACTGCTGAAGCCTGTGCCTAGAGCCGGTGCACCGCAACGAAGGGTAGCGCCCACTCACCACAACTAGAGAAAAACCAGCGCACCAGCGATGACCTCGTGCAGCTCTAAACAAATGAAAATAAATCAGTAAAAAGAATATAGCAGCAGTTCTCAGAGGCATCTCTGATACCCTGACAGTTACAGTGGTGCTCACCAGCAGTGACACTACATAGAGTTAGACATACTCTCCAGGAGGCTTTTCCTTTCCTTTTGGAGTCACTGGTATCACTGTTTAGAGTATGTTGTGTATATTTGTTTCTGATGTGAATTAAAGAGGATCCTTCATCTGATTCTTCAAACATAATATTCTGCACTTTTAGTGAGCTTTGTGTCCTTTGTAAGTGGAAACTGGGTAGGTTTGTAAGTTGTGGGGTTTTTTTTTTTAGTCTAAAAAAGCAATTATTTGTGGATGGGTGGAAGTGGCCTCTTCTGTCAAGAGGCCTCTTTCCCATCCTCAGCCCTGACTCAGAGCACATGAACAGCAGTCTTGAAGTGGTCATTCTCACTCAAGGTTACCAACATTCTCCCTCTCCTTAGGAGTCCACACGTTGCTCTCAACTCATCTCAGGGCCATCCTCAGGGAGAGCCACAGCGTGGTGCAAGGTTGCATCCAGGCCGCTGTGGACCGGGCCTTGGAGCAGCATCACCAGGCTGTCAAGGTAATAAGAAACACACAGCTCCCTTTCTCCTCTCTCTCAGAGAAAGATAGAGTGTCTGGCAGACGGGGGCTGAGAGCCCTTTCTCCCTTAATGCTTCTTCCTCTTCTCTTTCGTCACCTGGGGTGATCTTATAAACTGCCTCTAGCCTTGAAACTCAGGCTTTAGCTTAGACAGATCACTGTAACCACTTGCTTAGTCTTACCTCCTTGTAGGTGAGTTTGAGTAAAGAGGGCCAAATAATAGATGGGGAAAATGACTGATAATAAACCTTTTTTTTTTTTTTTTTTGAGAGCAAGTTTTATTTTCTTTTTGGAACATGTGACTACCTGTTATTGTGTTTTTTCACAAGCAGCCTGCCTGTCAGTTGGTTTTCACCACTCCTATATACCAGGGGACAGGAAAACATTTATAAAAGAGGAACAGTACACACTGAACTCAGGACTCTATATTAATTCTAGAGAGATTTACACATTGAACCATCTTTGTATATTAACTTACAGTGCCATTAATGTCTTCTTTCTCTCACACACTGAAATGCTTTATTATTCTAACCATAGTGAAGTAAAAGTCACTCAGTCATTTCCAACTCTTTGTGGACATGTTGCCTAGGACTGTTGCCTGCCAGGCTCCTCTGTCCATGGAGTTCTCCAAGCAAGAATACTGTAGTGGGTTGCCATTTCCTTCTCCAGGGGATCCTCCCAACTCAGGGATTGAACCCAAGTCTCCTGCATTGCAAGCAGATTCTTTACTGTCTGAACTACCAGGGAAGCCCTAGAATATTTATTCTAGGTAGTTCTACACATTGAACTATCCTTGTATATTAATTATAGTGCCATTAATGCCTTCTCTCTTTCACACACCAAAGTGCTTAATTATTCTAACCATAAGTTCTAGGCAAATTGATAGCACATGCATGCACTCAGCCTGAAATTTTTAATTAAGTATAGTTCATTTATAAAGTTGTATTAATTACTGCTGTACAGCAGAATGATTCAGTTATACATACATATACATGCTTTTTTAAAGAAANCTTTCCCATCCTCAGCCCTGACTCAGAGCACATGAACAGCAGTCTTGAAGTGGTCATTCTCACTCAAGGTTACCAACATTCTCCCTCTCCTTAGGAGTCCACACGTTGCTCTCAACTCATCTCAGGGCCATCCTCAGGGAGAGCCACAGCGTGGTGCAAGGTTGCATCCAGGCCGCTGTGGACCGGGCCTTGGAGCAGCATCACCAGGCTGTCAAGGTAATAAGAAACACACAGCTCCCTTTCTCCTCTCTCTCAGAGAAAGATAGAGTATCTGGCAGACGGGGGCTGAGAGCCCTTTCTCCCTTAATGCTTCTTCCTCTTCTCTTTCGTCACCTGGGGTGATCTTATAAACTGCCTCTAGCCTTGAAACTCAGGCTTTAGCTTAGACAGATCACTGTAACCACTTGCTTAGTCTTACCTCCTTGTAGGTGAGTTTGAGTAAAGAGGGCCAAATAATAGATGGGGAAAATGACTGATAATAAACCTTTTTTTTTTTTTTTTTTTTAGAGCAAGTTTTATTTTCTTTTTGGAACATGTGACTACCTGTTATTGTGTTTTTTCACAAGCAGCCTGCCTGTCAGTTGGTTTTCACCACTCCTATATACCAGGGGACAGGAAAACATTTATAAAAGAGGAACAGTACACACTGAACTCAGGACTCTATATTAATTCTAGAGAGATTTACACATTGAACCATCTTTGTATATTAACTTACAGTGCCATTAATGTCTTCTTTCTCTCACACACTGAAATGCTTTATTATTCTAACCATAGTGAAGTAAAAGTCACTCAGTCATTTCCAACTCTTTGTGGACATGTTGCCTAGGACTGTTGCCTGCCAGGCTCCTCTGTCCACGGAGTTCTCCAAGCAAGAATACTGTAGTGGGTTGCCATTTCCTTCTCCAGGGGATCCTCCCAACTCAGGGATTGAACCCAAGTCTCCTGCATTGCAAGCAGATTCTTTACTGTCTGAACTACCAGGGAAGCCCTAGAATATTTATTCTAGGTAGTTCTACACATTGAACTATCCTTGTATATTAATTATAGTGCCATTAATGCCTTCTCTCTTTCACACACCAAAGTGCTTAATTATTCTAACCATAAGTTCTAGGCAAATTGATAGCACATGCATGCACTCAGCCTGAAATTTTTAATTAAGTATAGTTCATTTATAAAGTTGTATTAATTACTGCTGTACAGCAGAATGATTCAGTTATACATACATATACATGCTTTTTTAAAGAAAAATTCTATTATTGTTTATCACAGGATATTGAATATAGTTCTCTGGGTTGTATAGTAGGACCTCTTTATTTATTCTATACATAGAAGTTTACATCAATGCACCTCTCTCTTACCTATATATTTCCCCTTCTCACACATGCTTCTAGAGCTACTGTTTCAGTAAATCTTAAATTCTCCCTCCATTTGCTAATCCTTTATAGCATTACTTTGTCTTCATATCTGGCTTTCTGAATTCCTCCATCTTGCATACTTTTGGTAACACATTTATTACTTAATATGACCTCCTTTACAAGCAAAAATCAGCCACACTAAAAGAGTAAAGCTTGAAGCGTTTTGCTTTTTAATGGTAAGTATATCTGCTTTATTGCCCAGTGTCTTACTGCTTGTCTTTTCTGAATGTATCTGTGTCAATAAGTCACCTCTGTGAAAGGAGATAACATTTTTAATGTATTTAAATTCCTTAAGTGTCCTTTATATGTCACGATCTCAGTAAGTATTGTTGGTGGAAGGGGATGCATTGTTGAAATCCTGCTCTGACTCAGATATTTGGTCCCTTAGGATTCTCTGAGCCAGCAGTTTGGGATTGTTATAAACTATGGTCTCCCTCTTCCTTGTTTCATTCCCTAGGCTCATCAGAAACTACAGGCCTCACTGTCAGTGGCTGTGGATTCCATCATGAATATTATGACTGGAAGCACAAACAGCAGCTTCCGGAAGACCTGCCTTCAGACGCTTCAGGTTGGTAAGGACTGTAGGTGCTTAAAGGTGTGGGGTTTTAATGGCATTCTGCTGCCTCTCTTAGTAATATGTGCAGTGCTCTTAGAAACATTATTTAATTTGATCCTACTGTGATTCTGCCTAAGTAAGTGTTTTATGATGTCTTTGTTGAATAGAGAGTGATGTATATACTATTTTATAAATGAAAAAACAAGTTATTTAGGATTTCTGTTTCCTTTAGGTCATACAGATAGTTACAAGCAGAGCTAGGATTAGGTCACGAGTCCTAGTTTCTTACTGAAGAGTGTTCTATTACATCATGGTGACAGACTACACTGGAAATAACTGAGCAACCATAAGCATTACATATGTTTGGCAGTTTGGAATAGTGTAACAAGGTTTGGAATCAGAGGCCTGAGTTCAAATCTTGACTCATTATTAGCTATGTGGACTTAGGCCTGTACTGAGCTTTTCTGTGGTTCATCTACAAATTAGAAAAAATAGTAGTATGTCACAGGGCCATTATGAAGTTGAGGGCTAAATGTGAATGTGTAACACATGGTAGATTCTTTAATAAATGTTGGTTTCTTCCCTCCCTTCCTCCCTTCCAATGTGTGTTGACCAACTGGTATTATCAGTGAGGTAACACATTCATTCCATGTCAGTTGCTTCATTTGGTGTACTTTTCTCTTGAGAAAATAGTGTAATATACACAAAATTTTAAATAATTAATAAACTTTATCACTTAATTTTTGCATATTTATCTCATATATATTATATAATTATAGCCAAAGTATTCTATATTAATATATAATTTGACCTTTTCCCTTGTTTCAACAGTCTTAAAATACTGGTTAACCAATATTCCACTGTGTTGGTTTAATATAATTTAATAAATCATTCCCCTACTGATAGATATTTAAGCTGTTTACATTCTTTCTGCCAATAAATAGTTCAGTTAATACCTGTATGTGATATCTTGCTTCTTTTGAACTATTTCCTAGAAAAAATTTCTATAAATGGAGTTAATGGGTCAAAGTGTATTACACCTTTATAATCTAGTGCGTCTTCTCACAGCTTCACCTTTCTGGGTCATGTGGGCAGCACAAGGTATTGAGAAGGACACTATACTGGTGATCCTAAAGTTAGCCCTAACTTTCATACTAACTGGTGTGAGATCACCTCTCCTGTTTGAATTTTAGTTTTCTCATCTATAACAGTGTGTTGTATTAGGAGACTACTCAGGTCCCCTTTAATATCCTACAAGTCTATACTAAAGTTGAGGCTGTTACCCATTCCTTATAGATGCAAACTATATTACTGTTCCTTTCCTCCCTGAAAGATTTATCTGGGGGAAAAAGTTCCTATAACAGCCTTAGTTGTTCAGTAGATGCCTTTGCTCTCTTGGACTTGTTTTAGAGGAAAGCAGTTTATGTAACCTCTTCACAGACAGATGGCTCTCTGGGATATATAATCTCCTATAGAGATAGAACAAAGACTTTGTGTGATTGATCTCACTTAGGTAACAGAATCTGGAAGATATATAGGACCCATAACTGCCTGTCTCATGTCAAGTGTCCCCGACCTTCCTTCAGCTTACCCTGTGTCCATTGGAACTAGGGAAACTTCTAATACAACATGAAGGATGTCATTGGTTTGCCTTTCTATCTGTCTCATCCTCTCCCCATATAAACTTCCTGTGGGTACTCACCCTTTGGTTGCCAGTCCTGGAACTCATTATGTTCTATCTCTGGCCCTTTTTAGGCAGCTGACACACAGGAATTTGGGACCAAGCTGCATAAATCATTCCGGGAGGTCACCCAGAACCGATTTCTTTACCACTGCTCACATNTCTATCTGTCTCGTCCTCTCCCCATATAAACTTCCTGTGGGTACTCACCCTTTGGTTGCCAGTCCTGGAACTCATTATGTTCTATCTCTGGCCCTTTTTAGGCAGCTGACACACAGGAATTTGGGACCAAGCTGCATAAATCATTCCGGGAGGTCACCCAGAACCGATTTCTTTACCACTGCTCACATGAGGTGAAGCAGGTAAGTGTAAAGTAATAATCAGTACTTTGGTGAAAATCTCCCATATTGATATATGAGAAACCTGAATACACAGGGGTTAGGTATACTGCTTTAGCCTGCACAGTCTGAGGGCAGTCTCAGCAGGGTAGCCTGTGGTTTAGAAAAACTTCATAGAACGTAGTATTACATAGAGGTTAAGAGCATGATTAGCAATGTCACTTGAATTCCATTTCTGCCACTGCCTAGTTGCATGGTATTATTATAGAAGCTATTTATTCCAACTCTCAGCTTCTGTAGCAGTAAAATAAACATGATGCATACCTAGGATGGTTGTTGTAAGGTCTGAATAAGAGAATTATGTGAACCACCAACACATAGCTACTTTCATGATGATGATGATGATACGATGGAATTCTTATGTTTAGTTTTCCCAAATAAAAAACATCCTTTTATCTGTTCACCTTTTTAAATACCAGAGATACAGAATTATATTAGTTGGCGTCTCTGCCCTCATGGGGGTCAGTTAGTTACCGGCTCCTCTAATGAGTGAAGAGAAATCATATTTGGGATATTTTATGTTTCCTGATTCTTGGCGTAGGTAGTAATAATGTTCGAGCTGAACCCACCTTTCTGACTTTCTTGGCAATAATCAGCAGTATTGACTTTTTTGGAATTGAAGTATAAGATGAGTAAATAAAAGAGATTAAGGGGGAAATTATTATGCTGTGGCGTTTGGCCAAGATAGAGTAACAGGGACCGGATTTACCCTCTTGCCTGAAACAACCAAAAATCTGGACAGTAACAAAAAATACAACATATGAAACAATGGTTCTGAAGACACTGGACCTCAGAAAATGGATGGGATAGCCATTCTTGAGAGACGGAAAGCAAATGAATTGAGCTTTATGACTGCCCTCACACACCACCTAGAGAAAGTACAGAGGCCGTGGAACAGGGAGAGGGAGTCTAGGGAGAGCCCAGTGGTCTCCCTGAATTGAGTAGATGAAGCTGGGAATTCAGGGATGCCAGTGCAGCTCAAGTTTTCAGGGCAGAGTAGCAGAGGAGAGAGAGCTCACTGAGGTTCCTCTCTTTAGTATTCAGTTGAATACTGATCAGCTCATTCATGTGAAAAAACTGGCCAGGTAAAGAACCACTCAGAAGGATTAAAGGGAACAATAAGCAAAGCTTACACAGGGCTAGAATAGTGCTTATTCCCATCAACCAGAGAGGAAAGTCTTATAATTTATGGAGCACCAGGTAGGATACTGGGCTTCCCTGGTGGCTCAGTGGTAAAGAAAACTGCCTGCAATGCAGGAGACACAGAAGATGTGGGTTCTCTCACAGGAGATTGCTGGGCGGGAAAGTCCCCTGGAGAAGGGCGTGGCAACCCACTCCAGTATTCTTATCTGGGAAATCCTATGGACAGAGGAGCCTAGCAGGTTACAATCCATGGGGTCACAAAGAGTTGGACACAACTGAAGCAAGGCTCTTGAGAGTCCCTTGGACTGCAAGGAGATCCAACCAGTCCTTTCTCAAGGAGATCAGTCCTGGGTGTTCATTGGCAGGACTGATGCTAAAGCTGAAACTCCAGTACTTTGGCCACTTCATTCGAAAGTTGACTCATTGGAAAGGACTCTGATGCTGGGTGGGATTGGGGGCAGGAGGAGAAGGGGATGACACAGGATGAGATGGCTGGATGGCATCACTGACTTGATGGACCTGAGTGAGTGAACTCCGGGAGATGGTGATGGACAGGGAGGCCTGGTGTGCTGCGATTCATGGGGTCACAAAGAGTCAGACACAACTGAGTGACTGAACTGAACTGAACTGAAAATGCCAAGAATAATAGTCTTGCCTCAGAAATGGAGAGAAATTACATCTACAGTAAACACTCGTTGGTTCTGCTTAACAAAGCTCAAAAGCAGAAGCAAGACCTAAAAGGATCAAGTAATTTCCAACTAATTCAGTGGCATTTCAGAGAAAAGCTCAAAAATATTTATAAGGGGGACTTCTGTGCTGGTCCAGTGCTTAAGAGTCTGCCTTGCCATGCAGGGGACACGGGTTTAATCCCTGGTCAGGGAACTCAGAAGCCTCATTCCACAGAGCAAATAAACCCCTGCTGCAGCTGTCAAGCCCATGTGTGCTCCAGAGCCTGTGCCACACTAGAGAGCACACGTGCCACAACTGCTGAGGCCCGTGTGCTCTGGAGCCCATGCGCCACAACCATTGAGAGAGCCCATGTACGCAGGAAGATCCCACGTGCTCCAACGAAGACCCCACGCAGCCAAATGGATATATTTTTAAAGAATATAAGAGTACAAAAATATGCAGCACCCACCAAGATAATGTTCATACTGCCTTGACTCTAATAAAAAAAATTCACAAGCATGCTATGAAGCTGGAAAATACAGCCCACAATGAAGAGAAAACTCAGCTGATTGATCAGTCAGTCAGAACTGATCCAGAACTGACATGCAAGATAAAATGAGTAAAAGATCAGTCATTCTTATAATTGTATTTCATATGTTCAGGAAGCTAGAGAAAAGGCTGGACATATTAGAGATATGAATGTTATAAAAAAGGCCCCAAACAAATTCCAAAGTGAAAGCAAATGTCTCCGAGGGGAAAATTATACTGACTACAGGACTAGCATCAATGGCACATTGCTTAAGGAAAACATAAGGCAGTAGAAACTGAGACTGGACACAGAGGTTAAAATAATAACCACAGAGCATTAAGCCTCTGTGCGGAGAAGGCAGTGGCACCCCACTCCAGCACTCTTGCCTGGAAAATCCCATGGACGGAGGAGCCTGGGGGGCTGCAGTCCATGGGGTCGCTACTAGTCGGACACGACTAAGCGACTTCACGTTCCCTTTTCACTTCCATGCATTGGAGAAGGAAATGGCAACCCACTCCAGTGTTCTTGCCTGGAGAATCCCAGGGACGGGGGAGCCTGGTGGGCTGCCGTCTATGGGGTCGCACAGAGTGGGACACGACTGAAGCGACTTAGCAGCAGTAGCAGCAGCAAGCCCCTGTGAGTTGTAGGATAACTTTGCATAGCCTAACCCGTGTATAGTTAGAGAATCTGAAGCAGCAGCAGAGGCAGAAAACATGTTTGAAGAAATAATGGCAGAAATGTTTCCAAATTCGATGGAATGTAGAAATTATACAGATCCAAGAATCTTAAACCAGCCCAAGAAACAAGGAAAACCACACCAAGGTACATCATAATTAGACTGGTTAAAACCAGTGGTAGAAAGAAAATCTTAAAAACAGAGACCAGAAAAACCCCAACAAGAACAAAACACCAAAACCCTTCTTTTGTTACAAAG
Organism: Neotragus moschatus; assembly: GCA_006410615.1. Classification (NCBI taxonomy): domain Eukaryota; kingdom Metazoa; phylum Chordata; class Mammalia; order Artiodactyla; family Bovidae; genus Neotragus; species Neotragus moschatus. Next base: position 17,460 of record SJYA01005279.1, read on the forward strand.
ATAAGGTTTACAGCAAGTTTCTCATCATAAGCTGTATAAGCTAGAAGAAAATGGAGTTATAATACTGAAAAATATAACCTGTCAAACTAGGATTCTTTATCCAAGGAAAGTGTCCCAAAAATCAAATATGAAAAAAAATGTGTCCTTAAAAACAAATAAAAACAATGACATACAGTGAAGCTTCCAACTTCAACTAGAATAAGAAGAGTAAATTAAACATAAAGAGAAGTACGAAATAATAAAGATTAGAGTGGAAGTCAGTAAAACAGAAAAACAATAGAGGAAAAAAATCAATGAAACATAAAGGTGATTCATTGAGAAAGATGATTAATAAGAGAAGACACAAATTGCCACTAATATCAGAAATTAGAGAAGTGGTGTCAAATAAGAATTATCAGGGAATATTATGAATATTGCACTAAATTTGACAATTTAGATTAAATGGAAATTTCCCTGAAAGACATAAATTACCAAAGTTCACGCAAGAAGAAATAGCTTCTATACCTGGTAGCTTTATACTATTAAAGAAATTGAATTTTTAGTTAAAAATCTTACCATCATATTCAGATTATTTTAAAACTCTCAAAGCTCACTAGTAAGAAAATAACCCAATTTGTTTAATTGGCAAAATATTTGAACACACATTTTACAAAAGATATACAACAGCAAATAAACATACAAAAATGTGCTGAACATTATTAGTCATTAGGGACATGCAAATGAAATCCACAATCAAGTAAGATTTCACATGTACTTAGAATAAGAAGACTAACCATACCAGGTGCTGGCAAGGATGTGCAGGAACAGGAACTGGAACTGTTATAGCCTAATTGTAGGAATGAAAAATGATACCACCACTTTAAAGAACAGTTTGGCAGTTTCTTAAAAAGGTATATGTACACTTATCACACAAGCTAGCCATTCTACTTCTAGGTGTTTACCCAAGAGAAATGAAAGCATATGTTCACACAGAAATGTCTGCACCAGTGTTTATGGCACACCTTGCATGTCTGTAATAGCCCCACACTGGGAACAACCCAGTGTCAACAGGCAAATGAATAAACAAACTGAGCCACATCCATTCAATGGAATACCAGTCAGCAATGAAAGGAATGAACTTTTGATACACAGTAGGTTGGATGAATCTCTAAAGAGCCATGCTGAATGAGCAAACTTGAAAATACAAGAGTACATAGTGCTTGACTGAATTTATATACAATTCTATAAAATGCCAGTTACTGTATAGTTACAGACCAGTGGTTGTTTACAGATGGGAGGTATAGGAGTTGGAGGGAGTGAGGTGTTATGAAGGGCTGCTGCTGCTGCTGCTAAGTCGCTTCAGTCGTGTCCAACTCTGTGCGATCCCATAGACGGCAGCCTACCAGGCTCCCCCGTCCCTGGGATTCTCCAGGCAAGAACACTGGAGTGGGTTGCCATTTCCTTCTCCAATGCATGAAGGTGAAAAGAGAAAGTGAAGTCGCTCAGTCGTGTCTGACTCTTAGCGACCCCATGGACTGTAGCCTACCAGGCTCCTTTGTCCATGGGATTTTCCAGGCAAGAATACTGGAGTGGGGTGCCATTGCCTTCTCCGTTATGAAGGGCAGAAGAAACTTTTCAGGGTGATGGATATGCTCATTATCTTGATATAGTGATGTTTCACATGTATTAATACATATGCCAGAACTTATCAAATTGTATTTTATAAAGATGCAATTTATTATTTGTATGCAAGTTATATCTCAGTAAAGTTGCTATAAAAAAAAATCACAGTGTTTCTGAGAGAGTAACACCTCTTGTGCTTCTCTCCCTCTCCTGTTTGCCCGATCTGATGGGGAGGTGTAGACACCGAGGCACCCAGAGCCCGCAGCATCTCATGGATTCGCCCGTCCTCCTCTGCTTTGTAACAGGGAGGCCCCTATAAGTGCCGCCTTCACCACACTGTACATCCTGGCTAGGAAGTCCCTTCCTGGGAAAGCATCAGCTGGCTCACTGCAAATACTCTTTCTGCTTTCCCTGCAACTTGGGAAACTGCTGCCCACAACTTGAGCAAAGAAAGGCTGTTATCCACTGTATCAGTTTCCCATGGATATTGTAACAAATTACCATAAATCTGGGAACTTAAAAACAAAAGGAATTTATTATCTCTCAGTTCTGGAGTCCATAAGTCTGAAACAAGGTGTTGGCAGGACCACGCTCCCTCCACTGGCTCAAGGGGAGAATTCTTCCTTACCTCTTCCAGCCCTGGTGGCCCCAGCTGTTCCTTGACTTGTGGTCACACAACTCCATATGGCTGTTCCTCCTTGTCTCTCAAATATCCCTCTGCCTTTCTCTGATAAGGACACCTGTCATTGGACTTGGGGCCCTCTGTAAATCCACCATGATCTTATCTTGAGATCCTTAATTATGTCAAAGACCCTTTTCCCAAATAAGGTCACATTCACAAGTACTGGTGGTCAAGACCTGAACATACTTTTGGGGGGGCCACTACTCAATTCACTACAGCCATCCACAGCTTCAAGTTTCTAGGCATAGGTCGAGGGTAAGGCGTGTGGCATTATCACAGGGCCTGGGAAATGGGCAGGATCTAAAAGTGTTCCAGCCTAGGAAGTCCTTTTGCTTGGGCCTCTCTGATAAACCAGCGAGATCTGAAAAGGAGATGATCTGACCTCCTTTGCCCCTTTGTGTTGCTATAGTGATGGCTCATAGCCTCAGGGCCATTTATAGCCCAATAAACTTGGCAGATGGCTAGTCTTACACAGTAGTCATAGGTCTTGGAAGGAGGGATCACTTATTGAATCCCTAATCTGTGCCAAGATTTCCACTTTAGTCTCCACAAAAATCCTATGAGGTAGGCTGTAGTTTTCCTATTTTATAGATGACAAAACTGGTTAGACAACTTTTCTAATTTGCCTAGAATCACAGTCAGTAAATGGCAAGTCTAGGATTTATAATGAGGGCTCCTAGATCTGAAGCCTAGTAACATTTTACCATATAGGACTGGATCACAAGCCTGGGAAGATGAACAGTGACCAAAGGCATCAAGTAGAATCCATGCTTCTTTACTCAAGATCATTACCAGCTCCCTCCGATAATGGCCATTTAGTGATAGCTTGTTACTGGCACACGAGTGGCACCTAGTGGCTATGGCTAAAAACTACAAGAACAATGATGCTAGGTCCAGTTCTTTTACCTCTGGACCAGTCCCTCAGTTTCCACTTCTAAGCAGGCGAAGTAGAATAGCTGGCCTCTTGAGTGATATAGAATAAAACCATCTATGGCTACTGTATATAGATAAGTGGAAGAAATGAAAGAATATTTAGAATTTTATAGGAGATATTTGTGGAAAGGTCACTCCAGGAGTGGAGATTTTAAGCCTCAGTGTTGGAACAGAGGACAGTGGGCCATGAGACAAGACAGTAATCTTGGGCTAACTGTCACATTTGAGTGTGGGGACTAAAAACTTAAATCCAGAATAAGTAGGAGCAGTAGCGGGAAGAACTTTCTAAGGAAAGGTATCATTTCCTGGTGGTAGATCAGAATAATGTCTGATAAAGTGTTAAATTCAAGGAGGTCTATCCTGTGGAGAGGGCTGCCTCACCTGGGGAACTGATGATGAATGGGGGGTGTGCAAGATTCCCCTGGAACTCTGAGATTTATATCTGAATTTAGATATTACTTTGGTGTGACTAGTTTAAAGATAAGGTAAAGGTTTGTCTTACATGAGATTTTCTAGGCTGGAGTGAAGTAGAATAAGCTTTCTTTCAAAGAAGGAAAAAAATGTTTGGAAATTTTCCTAATATTTCTTTTTTCACAGCTTTAAAGCCATCTTTAACTCTTCTATGTTCCTTGGAGTATAATTACTTAAAAATTAAAACTTTCTTTAGTAAACAATATATGATGGAATGCATTTTTATTGAGTTATAATTCACATGCTATAAAATTTACCATTCATACAAATTCAGTGGTTCAGTGGTTTTAAGTATATTAACTGTGTTTTCCAACTATCACCACTAAATTCCACAACATCTCCATCATACCAAAAAAAGAAAAAAAACTGTACCTAATTTGCAGTCAGCCTCAGTTCTCTTATCTCTTGTCCCCTGGCAACCACTGATTTACTTTTCTCTCAGTGGGTTTGCCTACACTGGGTATTTCATATAAATGGAATTGTACAATGAGTAGATTTTTGTGTCTGGCTTTTTTCACTTAGTGTAATGTTTTCAAGGCTCATCATCCACGTTATAACAGGTAATAGTACTTCATTCCTTTTTACAGTTGAGTAATAGTCCGTTACTCATTTTAGGAATAGTCCATACCACATTTTAAAATCCATTCATCAGCTGATGGACATGTTATTTCCACTTTTTGGCTATTATGAATAATGCTTCTGTAAACATTTTTTGTGTGTAGACATATGTTTATAATTGTTTAGCAGATAGCCAGGAGGAGAACTGCTGGGTCATAGGATATAATCTGGTGGCTCAGACAATAAAGAATCTGCCTGCAGTGCAGGAGACATGGGTTTGATCCCTGGGTCGGGAAGACCCCCCTGGAGAAGGAAATGGCTACCCACTCCAGTATTCTTGCCTAGATAATTCCATGGACCAAGGAGCCTGGCAGGCCACAATTCATGCAGTTGCAAAGAGTCAAGACACGACTGGGCAACCAACACTTTTTTCACTTTTTCATGATAACTCAAAACTGTTTTCCAAACTGGCTGCATTATTTTACTTTCCCACCAGCACTGTATAATGGTTCCAGTTTTTCCCCATCCTTATCAACAGTTATTATCTATTATTACCACTACTACCATCACACTGGGTATGAAGTGGTACCTCATAGTGGCTTTGATCTTCATATCCCTAAAGAACAATAATGTTGAGCATCTTTTCATGTGCTTATTGGCCATTTACCTCTCTTTGGATAAATGTCTATTCAAATTTTGTCAAACCCATTTTTAAATTAGGTTGTTATTTTACAGTTGAACTAGGAGTTCTTTATTCTCGATACAAGTCCCTTATCAGATACGATCTTCAAATATTTTCTCCCATTCTTGTGTGTTGACTTTTCACTTCCCTTTAAGTGTCCCTTGAAGCACAAAAGTTTTTAATTTTGATGCAGAGGATACCTGTTTTTATATACTTGTATTGAAAAACAAATAGCTCAGAGGATTGGGTTCTGACCTTAGTTTCTCTGTCCAAATTGAACCAAACAGCAGGGCTCTGAAAGCCTATGGTGGTGGTGGTGGTGGTGGTTTAGTTGCTCAGTCGTGTTCGACTCTTGCGACCCCATGGACTGTAGCCTTTCAGCCTCCTCTGTCCATGGGGATTCTCTAGGCAAGAATACTGGCGTGGGTTGCCAGTTCCTTCTCCAGGGGATCTTCCCGACCCAGGAATCGAGCCCAGGTCTCCTGCATTGCAGGATATACAAGACTATAAAATGTGCCCTGTGGCTTCTCATGTTTGACCTCAGTCAGTCATTTGTTTTGCACTTACCCTGTGCAAGGCACTATGCTAGCTTTAAAAGAGATACAGACACGACGAAAGTGAAGTCGCTCAGTCATGTCCGACTCTTTGTGACCCCATGGACTGTAGCCTACCAGGCTCCTCCATCCATGGGATTTTCCAGGCAAAAATACTGGAGTGGGGTGTCATTTCCTTACTCTTCAAGGAATTTAAGATGTAGAAAATGGACATAACTACGTAAAATGATGAAAGGGGCATGCGGTGCCTATCTCAGAGCCCAAGGAGCTGAGCAGACAGTAGATGAGCGACTGGACCTCAGAGAGGAAGGAACTGCCTGGAGTCAGCTGCAAGAGCTCGGAAGGAAGAAAGAAGCCTTGAGGGTGGGAGCTGGGGAGGGGGTTCACGAGCCAGGAGGCAGAGAGGGTCCAGGTGAGGGAGGAAAGCCCCGGGGGGTCCACAAAACCACCAGGCATGTGGCCTCACTGGGGCTTGTTCCTGCTTCTGCAGAACTCACCCAGGACTTCTCATTTTTTAAGCAGCTGCTCCCAGGGAAAAGTGAGGCAGAGCAGAACACGGATGAGGCACATGAGGACGGCAGCCTGGAGCTCCTTGCAGGTAGGACTTCAGCTTTTCAGGGGACCCTGGGTCAAAGCTGGGAAGTGAAAAACGTGACTTCAGAATTTCAGACTGCGCCTTACACCACAGCAGTGTCCTTCCAGATCTGGCTGGCTCCCACAAGCAGGGTATTCTGGGGCAGTGGCTATTGTACCAAAAGCTGGTACAATAGGCCTAGAAATTTCTGTTTGTAGTTACAGATAGCTGCACACGATGGGGTGAGGCCCTCAGTAGTCAGTTCTTTTGTGTCTTTTCTCAGTCGTTCATATTGACACTGTGGCTCTCCCTGGTTGGGTTACTGCTCTGTTTAGGGCTATGGAATCTGCTCCTGCGTGCAGACACCCCCTCAACCTCGATGAATGTTATGGGGGAGGTGAGAGAGTGTGTGACGTAGCAGCGATTCTACTGTCTTTACCCCTCCCTCCAACACTTGAACCACCTTCAGGGCCTGCAGCAGCAGGTGTGTGCATGAAGAGAATCATAGCCACTGGTGCCTGAATCTGTATGGTATAGGAGCCAGGCACTTGTCTGAATTCCAAAAGTATTATATATAGTAATGCTCTTAATTCTCAAAACGATACTATGGTACTATTATTATCCTCGTTTTACAGATGAGCAAACTGAGGCCCAGAAATGTCAGTAAATCTGAGTTCGCACAGCTCGTAAATGAGAGAGCCAGATCTCGAACCCAGGCAGCCTAGTCTGGCTAACAGAGCAGACCAGTGGGGATGTACTATCAGACAAAACAATGCCCAGGCTTGAGGGAACTGGGGGACTGATTCAGCATCATGCTTTGTTGGTGAAACTCTTTCCAGGCTAACAGCTACATGCTGCATGGTGTCTATGCTAAGGTCTAAGATGTGTTTCTGAATCATTCTACTGAATTATATTTTAAATGTGGGGGCTGTTCCTCCTGAAAAGAACCCTGCAGTGAAGGCTTGTATAAATTTAGATTTGGAGATTTAAAAGAATGGAAGTGTATCACCAAACACAATTCAGTATTCACCACACACAATTCAGTATTTGTTCAGTGAAAAGACAAGAGTAAGTACTTTCCTTAGAAGAGGGCTTGCCTGGTGGCTCAGATGGTAAAGAATCTGCCTGCAATTCTGGAGACCTGGGTTCAATCCCTGGGTCAGGAAGATCCCCTGGAGGAGGAAATGGCAACTCACTCCAGTACTCTTGCCTGGAGAATCCCATGGACAGAGGAGCCTGGTGGGCTACAGTCCATGGGGTCGCACAGTGGGACACGACTGAGGGACACTTTCACTTTCTTTAGAAGAAAGAAATTAACAATTTATTCAGCACCTTCTGTGGACCCAGGGTGATGCTAAGCTTTTAGTGACCAGTCTTTCACAATGACGCTTTGGGGAACACTGACGTACTTAGCAGGAGGAAGATCTGAATTTCAGCCTACTGCCCTTNCAGTGGGACACGACTGAGGGACACTTTCACTTTCTTTAGAAGAAAGAAATTAACAATTTATTCAGCACCTTCTGTGGACCCAGGGTGATGCTAAGCTTTTAGTGACCAGTCTTTCACAGTGACGCTTTGGGGAACACTGACGTACTTAGCAGGAGGAAGATCTGAATTTCAGCCTACTGCCCTTAAAGCCCATGCTTTCTCTCTACTGAATATTTATGATCTGGTGGACCCCTCCAGAAGTGTGTTTGAGCTGCTCTGCCTTACAAAGCTGCAACTCTAGTTGCCATCAGTCCAGTGTCCCACGTTGGCAGCCATGCTGAAGAAAATCAAGCGTGTGATGCCTCAGGTCCATTCCCTGAAGAGCCTTCAGTCTGTCAGTTCTTCCCAGTCTTCCTGGCTTTCTCCTCAGTGGCTACTCCATTCTTTTAAAAAATCTACCCAACCTCCTGACTTAGCCTCCTACTTCACTTACTAATCTCTTTTTTTCCATAAACTCACCCAACTTGTACTCCGCCCACTGCCAGACCCTTATAGCACAGGACCCACCCCTCCAGGGGGCATTACTCCGGCCATTTTCTCCGTGCTACCAGTTATTCCTTCTGCACCTTCAACTTCTTTTATGAGTTCTTCCCGTCAGGAGGTCCATCTTCAGAAGGGCAGTGCCATGGTTGTGAACCCCTCCCACCATCCCCCTTATACCGCAATCAGGATTCTCAAAGAAGCAAGCTGCACTCCGATTCTGTCTCTCTCGTTCCCTCTCTAATCCAGGGCACTGCTTTTCCTGTGCCTCTGAACTGCATGGCTCTTCTTTGGGAAGGCCTCTTAATTACCAAATTGATTGTGCATTTATCTGTATCATGCCTGGACTGTCTGCAGCACTTGGCACTATGAGGCTGTGACGCACCAGGTTCCCCCATCTCTTACCTTCTCTTCGACTAGCTTCCTCTGGCCACCCCCAAACAGTGCTCACACCGCACCCCCTCCCTAGCTGCTCTCTTCCATCCCAGGCGCTGACCCCTGCCTCTGGGAATGAGACTCCTCAGATGGTATGACAGGTCCAGGTCTCTCCTGAGCCTGAGATGGAGACCTGTCTGCTCGCTTGGCTGCTCCATATGGTGGGCCCATATGGTCAACTTCCTCTCTCCTGGTATCTTGCCCTCTGCACACACACCCAAGACCAGCTCTTCTTTCTTTAGTCTGTGAAGGGTCAGTAGCACCACAGTCAACATATACCGTTTTTCACATCAGAATCCTGAGATCCATGTGAGATGGCCCTCATTCTAATGACTCACATCCAGTCTACCACCAAGGCCTGTCAATGCAGCCTTATGAATGCTTCTGACTCCTCCATCTTCACTGCCTTCACCTCTGGGCTCTTGAGGGCTTCCCTCCTCTAACTTGACTCTAAACCACATTTTTGACGAATGATCATTCTGAAATACAAAATTAACAATCCACCTCATGTTTAAAAGTCTTCACTGCCTTCCAGTTCCCTATAAATAAAAATCCATTTCTTAGCCTGCCCTGATTCCCACTAACCCATTCAAATTCATCTCCTTGAATCCCCATCTTGCATTTTATGTAGGATACTGCTTAATGCCTTTGCGTGTTTGCCTAACTCTTTCAGCCTGGAATTCCCTTCCTCTACCTTGTCAGTCCAGTGTATTTCTCTTCATCCTTCAAAACCCAGCTCAGACATCTCAGGGAAACCATTCTTCACTTACAGAGATGGTTAACAGCTTCTGTTTTACCCCCTGGACTCTGTACACACTACTGCACGCTTTCTAGTATCTGTGAGCTGCACCTAGGGAACAGCTTATTGATCTACGTTCCCAGGACCTGCTCAGGAAAAAGCTATAGATCCAAACTTAAAGTTTGCACTGCCAAATGAAGCCTCAGCAACAAAGGGGGAGAGAGGTGAGGCCAGGCTTCCCAGCAGGTAGGGAGAAGCTGGATGGTGCAGACTCCACAAGGAACGTGTCAAGTGACCGACTTGGCGCAAGCCCCAAGTAAGGGCTTGGTTCAATCCCAGATGTCTTCCCGGGCCCAGCTCTGTGGGGACAGAGAGACCCTGAAGCCAATGTGCAGCCTCAGCCTGATCCTGTAGACCCGGTGCTGCCGAG